>JAPYYD010002700.1:0-14997 GCA_028551405.1 Uromys caudimaculatus | reverse complement strand
CCCCCCCCCCCCCCCCGCTTGCTTGTATATCAGATGCTAAGTTCTCAGCTACTTCTCCCACCATGATCTAGCACTGTAAGACTCTAGGGAGCCTTAACTTATTGGAGACCCCTAGGTAAACACCATGGAATCAGGGATCGATGCAAAAAGCAAGAGGAATTTATTGTTCCAGCATGCTGGGGTCGCCCTGCACACCAAGGCGGGAGAGAACGACCCCGTGCAGCCCGTTCAGCAAGCTTTTATAGTTTTTAGAGCAGCAGCCATTAGGCACAATGTGATTGGCAGAACAGTGTGACTTTTAAACTGATTGGTCTTTAGGGAATGAAGTAGTAGGGGCTTAATCAGCCCCTCCCTTCCAGTCTACGTGCTCTCTAACCTGTTTCTTCCAGGGGGGGAGGGGTGCTCATGTACTCGGGGCCGTGGTGGAATTTTCCACAGTTCCTGAGCTGACCTCTTCAGCACCATGATCCCCACCGTGGTGATCAAGGAAGGACTAACCCTCTGAAACTGTAATAAGTCCCAATTAGATGCTTCCTTTTGTAAGTTGCCTTGGTCATGATGTCTCTTCACAACAACAGAACAACAGTAACTATGATGCCATCTCTCCAGTCCCCCCCCCCCAATTTTTTAAACCCCAGTGAAATAGACAAGGGAGTGTTGGTTGACTCACTGCTTGTTTGCCCAATCTATTTTTACAATCAACCAACTGTCATGGGTTGAAGAACCTGCTTACTACAAGTTGTCAGGAGGCAGAGATGAAACTGAAGCCCATGAATCTACCTTTCAGCCCATGGTGATCCTTAGCTCAAGGGAGGACATCCCAACGGTCACTCTAACCCAGAGGTGGGCATCTCAGACATGACAGTGTAGGTAAAGAGCGAAAAGCAAGCTCCAAGAGGAGGGCAGCCATCCTGCTCCAGTGCCAGGCAAGTCTCAGAGAGCCTCTCAGGACCACTTTACAGCCCTATGCTCACATAGTACAGGCAACTGAAGGGCTTGCTTGGCTAGACTGGGCTGGATCTGTGAGGGCTTTAGGCCACAATGAGGCAGTCAGAGAAGCCCACAATACAGGCTGACCCAGAGTTACAGACCAGGGTTAGCGAAGAAGCCCAAGTGGGGGTGACAAGGCAGGGTTGGAACCCAGAAGGGCCATGTGGAAGTGAGGCTGGAGCATGCATACCATGATGGACTTTTCCCATAATCCAAGCTCATGTTAGATGATAAAGCACACACATGTCACCATGGCCACAGGGATTCCTGGGTGTCTACTTCTGAGGCCTAATAGAAAGCTTGAGTCTGTGACCAGCTTGGTCCCTCCACACTCTGGTCCATCAGGGAATTTCTACCCTGTTCTCTCTTAATCTCACCAAGGGTGTTAGGTGTGTGTTTGTGTGTTGGTTGATTTTAGCAGTCAACTTGACACAAACTGGAATCATCTGGGAAGAGTACCCCAAAGAGAGGTTGTCTAGATGACAATGTGTGGGCATGACTGGGGGGATTGTCTTGACAGTTAGCAGAGGTGGGGAGACCCAACCTGAATTCAGACACTGTTGTTTTCTGGAGTGGGCTTGGAGCTGCATCAGGAAGACAGCCCACTAAGCCTGGGAACAGCAAGCAGACAGAATGGATGCATTTGCTTCTCTCTGCTTTCAACTGAAGACATAATGTACCTAGTTGCTTGTCCCAACTTTAGTGGATGGACTATAACTTGGAATTATAAGCGAAACAAGACCAAGGTGTTTTATCACGGCAACAGAGATGAAAGGAACAGGGTTAAAGAAACGCACGCTGACGGTTCCCTTTGCCTCAAATTCTTTCTGTTCACAATTCCCTCATGGATTTGCTAACATCCTTCATGTGTCCCCTTTGATGGTCCTGCTCAAAATGGCACGTCCCATGTCCTTTGCACCTGGCTTTATTTTTAAATTTCCATCAACACATTTTGCCTTTGAACACATTTTGCTGCATTATTGTGTTTGTTACTACCTGCCAGCTCCTCTTCCTAGAACAAGAGCCCCAAGGGCAGAGTCTGTGCTGTATCTCTGGGGCTCAGATCATGCTCAAAACAACATGTCAAAATGTACTTATCCACAAACACACTAGCATGATGGAGCCAGAGAAAGAGGTGCCATGAAGGTGAAGGGAAACTTGATCTCCAGGCTCTACTGGAGCTGGGGACTAAGCTCCCTCCTTCCTCGAGCCATTTTTCTCAGTACTTCTAGGGCAGTGAACTATCTGTTCCCAGCTCAGATACTGGGACTCAGTCTTTGTTGTTTCTCCAGAGGGAAAGTTGCAGATGGAAGTGCAGCTCTGGGAGATGAAAGGACAAGTCAGAGGCTTGGATGTCCCCGAGTGGCAGAAGTAGGGACAAGAGGATGAAGCCAGGAGCTGGGAAGGGGCAACAGTTGCCCAAGGGTAGCCAATGAAGACAGCCCCATCAGGGGAGGAGTAGGAAGATGACCAGCTATCCCACACAAGAACTTGGTGATCAAATGTAAGGAAAGGAAGTGAGGATGGAAAGGTTGGAGCCCATGAGATGGAAGACATGACACTTGAAATGCTTACTTTTAATTGTCATCTCAACACAATCCAGAATCACCAAAGAAAGTCTCAAAGAGGGGTGAGTAGATGAAGTTGGCCTGTGGGCATGTCTAAGGGGGTTGTCTAGATTACATGCTGATTGCCGTGGAAAGATCTAGCCCACTGTGGGTAGCACCATTCCCTAGGTAGGACCTCCTGGACTATAAGTGGTAACAGTACAGAGAGGAGCCGAGTACAAGCAGGCAGGTCTGCATCTATTCTCTTTCTGTTCTTGACTATGGATGTGTTGTGTTTTAGGTTCCTGCCACCTTGACTTCATTTCTGAGATGAGCTGTAATCTAGAATTATGAGTTAAAATAAACCTTTTCTCACCTAAATTGGTTTTTTGTCACTATTTTATCACAGGATATTTTATTACAGCAACAGAAATGAAACTAAGGTAGTTTATTACCTCCCCCCCCCCCTTTTCCTCATCCAGACATATAATCTTGCCTTGGGAATTATGCTCATGCCTAGTATACACAAAACCACAACTTTAGTCACAGCATTGAGAAAGAAGACCTTTATGAGGCACAGAACTGTGGGACAGTGGACCGTACCAAGAAACTTGGTAAGGTAGAGCAGGTCTGAGACCCAGGCACTTGGGTACCCACCTGATACGGTAGGTGCCTCCCTGCTCCTTTCTAGATTCTTGGCCTGGAACACGTGACCACACTCCTCACATCGATCACTAGCCCTGAACTGAGGTCTCCATGCTAATGAGGTACCCAGAGGCCCTTAGGGTTTAGCCAATTTGCTTTCCTTCCTGGACATTCCTTCCTGCAAAAGGTATTTAATATTTGGTCCACCCTGAGGAGTTGGTATGCACCCATCTTCCACAATGAACAGTCAATAAATGGTATGGATAAACATGGATTGTCTCTTTCATTGAGAACCACCATGGGGAGCATGGAGAAAGCCTTTGACTACAGAGCCACTGCCTAAATCTCCCACAGAAGGCCTCTCTGTGCTTCCAGACAACTGCTACTAAGCTAAGGACTTTCACCAATGATCTAAGCCGAATTCCCCATTCCCCCAGCCCCAGGTTCATCATGGCCCCCAATGGTCCCAGCTTCCTCGAGGGCACATGAACCCCCATCCTTCATTCCCAACTCCTCTGTGTGACTCCCCAGCGGTGACTGGATTCCTAGGAGTCAGGGAACCCCAACTTCGGTCTGCCACATCTTAGACCGCATTCTCCCACCCCCTGAGTGGTGTCTCGGCACTTCCCTAAAGCCCAATATCTGATGGCACAGAACCATCTAGAAAGAGTAGGTAGTCCTGGGTTAGTGTGTGAGAGTGTTTAATGTCCAAGTGCAGAAGTTGACAGGCAACCATCCAGCTGTCTTTCCGACTCAATACAGATGTACACACCAGTATTCTTCCTCCTGGGATAGGTGGGCTTTAGGCAGACGTGGCCTCTGAAGCAAAAGTAGAAGTCTTGGTGGCGGAGGGGAGAGTATGCAGGCTGGATTGGCTCCTGGCTGGACTTAAGCTGTAATTCTCCCACTCGGAATTCTCTCTCGTACCTCTGGGTCCTGCAACAGATATCGCTCGAGGCTCCCATCCCTCCCCCGTCCATGCCCCACATCCCCCTGTCTTGCCCCACTCACCAGTGAGGATCTGAAGTTGGTGCCCAGCATCTTGGCCACAGTCCAGCCCACTGACCGCAGGTGTCCCCAGCTTCTGCTTGCCCCTGGCCACAGCCCAGAGGATGCTGGCTGTAAGAAGCTTGCTCAGGAGGACACAGGCCAGGAGGAGGAGAACGGAAGTGGGTGGGAAGGAGGTCTCTCCTGATTGGCTCCTTAGAAAGAGGAGGAAGATGGTAGGCTAGAGGTGACCCACAGGATGAAACCTGCCTGTGGAGAAGGAATAGAAAGGAGCCAGGAATCCCTAGGGGCCTGGAGGGGCTTCATGTAGCTCAGGGGAATCTGCTGTCAATTTTAGGATTTACTAAGTGTACGAAACACATCCCGATGAGCTCTTCCCTGCAGGATGCTGTGGTGATGTGGTTGGTGCACAGGCAGGCGGCTACACAAGTGCTCAGGGGTTGTCCAACACAACACTTCTATATTTGTGCATTAGAATGGACCATCCAGAATAGATTCTGGTTCTCCCAAAGAAGCAGGGCTGCAGTTGTAAGCTAAAGTACTGAGATTTATTGTTGTGGGGTCCCTGAATGTACTTTTGTGAGTTGCTACAAAGAGCTCAAATTTCTCAATTTCTAGCCCCAAAACATCAATATGCAAGTGGGCAGAAGGGATATTTAGACAAGACTATATCTGGGCCTTTGCCCTGGGACCTCCATCTGCAGTCACTACCAGGGGTCTGAGGAAGGACCACTACTGTACCTGGAGGTGCTGTGTTCCACTTGGGTACCCTCGAAACTCTCTGACTCCTCGGGGATCCAGAGATCTCCGGCATCTTGGTCATCTAGAGGGTCTGTGATAGACAAACCATGAGGTCACATCCCTCTATCCACTTAGGTCACTGCTGGCGGGGGAAGGGAAAGCCCCTGCATATGCAACAAGGCCCTCAGGGCTCCAGTCTTGTGTAAATCAGGTCATTAGCCTCTAGTCAATTCCCTAGCCTGTAGGGGGTGGGTGGGTGTGGCTAGACTTGTAGCTCAGTTGATAGAATGCTTGCCCACTGTGCACAAAGCCCAAGGTTTGATCCCCAACACCACAGGAGCTGGGAATGATAGCACAGGCCTCCTGTGAACCCAGCACTTGGAAAAGACTGGAGGATCAGGTAGCAAGGTCACCCTCTTCTAGAGAGTGAGTTTGAGGCCAGGCTGGATTGCTGGGAGCAACTCCTTAATGGTGGCAAGGTTTGACCTCAGTCTAGTACCTGGCACCCCACTGGAGTCAACTCTCACAGCAATTCATCCTGTCATTTGCCCATGAATATTGGGAGACCTGAAAATCTTCTGCAAGTCAGGCATAGTGACATGTGACCTCAGCACTAAGGTACTGAGACAAGAGGATGGAGAGTTCCCGGTCAGCCTGGCCCGAAACAAAAGAAAACAACCCAAAACTTTACACTACCAGCACTATCACCAAACCATGTCAAAATATTATGCAAACTATGGGGTACAGGGCTGAGTTAATGCTACTGAACTAGACCCCAAGAAGTCGTATCTCTTAGGAGGGTGGTGGAAGCAGGGTTTATTAAAAGCTACAGTCTCTCCACATCAGACAAATACTGAGTCTAGACATCCAATTCCATTATAGAGACCCAGATCCCGGAAGCAGCCCCCCTCTAGGCTTCGACTAGTCCTATAAGACTAGGTAGAAGGCTGGACTCCCTTTTAAGAGGCCAGCACCCTACCCCCAAAGCAACCCAGTTCAGAGCTTCCAAAAGACACCTCCATTTCTCTTCAAATCTATTTTTCTGGGGTGCTTTGGATGGAGTCTGTGTATGTTAGGTAATGGCTGTACCCCATGATCTCCTTTGAGAGATGAGGCAATGTAGGCTGGTAGAGGGACAGACAGTGCGTTGCCCAGGTAGAGAGACAGACAGTGCATTGCCCAGGTAGAGGGACAGACAGTGCATTGCCCAATACAATCAAGAGGTTGCCTTGTTGAGTGAGTGAATGAGTTGATCTGCTACTCTTTTAGATCCACACACACAGTGCTCATATACTAATGGGATGCCAGTTAGATTAACTGGTTCAAGGACACAAGGCTGGGACTAACTCTGTGTATTGATATAAAAGATGCCCTCCCAGCAGATGACACAGCCCTGTACTGGGGAGCATGGCCTGCCATGAAGAGGACACACTGGATTTTAGCTCCTTGTACAGTTAGGAGTATTCTAGAACCATGGGATCCATGCAGTATATTCTCCTAAGAGCAAGGACATGGAGATAGCTCTTCTCATATGTGCTGAACTTGAGTGCTGTAAATCCATTTCCTCAGAACTGAAACATGTCCTCATGGAGGGAGGAGAGAGGGCCATATAACTCAAAGAGTAAAGAAAACATACAAGGCTCAGGCACTTTACAAATCCTATACACACACCCAAGGTTATATCTGCCATTACAGTTGTTGGGGAGAGGAGACTCTAACTAGGACCTACAAGTTGCTCAGGGAGCTCCAGAGATGCAGGGAGCACCAGGGATGCAGGGAGCCCCAGGGATGCAGGGAGCCCCAGGGATGCAGGGAGCACCAGGGATGCAGGGAGCCCCAGGGATGCAGGGAGCCCCAGGGATGCAGGGAGCTCCAGGGATGCAGGGGGCTCCAGGGATGCAGAGAGCTCCAGGGATGCAGGGAACCCCAGGGATACAGAGAGCTCCAGGGATGCAGGGAGCTCCAGGGATGCAGGGAGCCCCAAGGATGCAGGGAACCCCAGGGATGCAGAGAGCTCCAGGGATGCAGGGAACCCCAGGGATGCAGGGAACCCCAGGGATGCAGGGAGCCCCAGGGATGCAGGGAACCCCAGGGATGCAGGGAGCCCCAGGGATGCAGGGAACCCCAGGGATACAGGGAAATCCAGGGATGCCAGCAACTCCAGAGATGCAGGGAGCCCCAGGGATGCAGGGAACCCAAGGGATGCAGGAAGCCTCAGGGATGCAGGGAGCACCAAGGTTGCTGTGTTTATGATTCATCATCCATGCTAGGATGTTTTGTTTTGTTTTTTGATGGCACAGTTGCTTTAGAGTTACCTATAAATAAACCCTTGCCCATACACCTACAAGTAGCCCCAGTATACTCACCAATTCACTAAGCTAGACCTGAACCAAATAATTTCTTATATCTGTTCGTGATGGCTAATCTGGAACAGGCATTTGTTTATGTCCCCCTGAAAAAGTCCCGCAACAATGATACCTGGCCCAAGGACCAGCCAAAGGTGCAACCAGCCACTGTGCACTCACCTTCCAGCACGTCCACCAGGACCTTCTGCAGAACCTCAGCTTCTTGGCCTCGGAGGCTCTGACACTGGTAGAGACCTGCATCACCCACTTGGAGGTTCCTCAGAGTGATGGTGACGGTTCCAGCAAGGGTGTCATCTGCGATGATTGTGCTCCCATTCCGCTTCCTCAGGAAGGCCAGCAGCCACACACTGTGTGTGCTCACCACACGCTGGCATGGGCCCTCCTCGCCCAGCTGGCGACACCAGGCCTTGCGTCGCCCCCAGTGCTTCAAGGCGTCATAAGTACATGACACCCTCAGGGACTGGCCAGCCACACCCTGCAGCACCGTGGTGTTGAGGGCTTGGGACAGCTCTGCAGAGGAGACAGCCACCTGCCATTTTCATCCACCCACCAAATATTCACTGAGCATCTACCAGGAGCAGCAAACTATACAGACAAGGATCCTACCTGCCTTTAAGGAGCTTAGGGCCTCTAGGGAGAAGTGGCACAGCTTGGAATTAGCCTCCCCACCCCGAAGATAGGGTCTCCATGGCCCTTGCTGTCTTGGAACTCACTTTGTAGTCTAGGCCAGCATTGAACTCATAGACATCTGTTTGTCTCTGCTTCCCTTGTGCTGGGATCAAAGGTGCACATCACCTGGCCACCTGGGAACTAAGAATCTGACTTTTTTTTTCTATGCTTTCTAGGGACTATCTGAATGCAGAGAGCAGTGTGCTCATGGTCATTAGGATAAGCTCTGGTCCTTGGGCACCTGCCATTTTTTGTTTGAAACAGGATATCTCACCCGTGTGCAAGATAGTTAATGACTGTCACCCTGACAGGCTCTAGAATCATCTAGGGACAAACGTATGGGCTTGCATGTGAGGTTAATGGATCCTTGAAGCGCAGGCTGGTCCCCTGAGGGTTGGGATGGCCCCTCCCTGTCCCTCCCTAGAAGTCTGCTCCTTAGTCATCCAGACTGGATGCCTCGCCTTTCCTAACTTTGAACTCAGCTTCCCTATTTCTGTGGCTCTGTTCCTCTTTTAAGAAGGACTTGTCTCAGAGCTATTTTGAGGGGAGACATGAGACTGCTATTTTGGGGATCCTCTTGGGGTAGAGGAGATGGCATTGAAGCACCCGCCAAGCTGTGGCCAGGGCAGGGGGCAGGGGTTCACCCACACTTTCTACCTCTTGCATCCTGTCTCCAGCTATCACTGAGATGGAAACATGAAAGGGGAGGAGGGCCAGGGAGCTGATAGCCTGCCTTTCAGAATTAGAGACCTCCATCCACCTAGAAGCACTCCTACTTCCAACTGAGACTCTGTTGGGACAAGATGCAGGGCAGCCTCTTCTCTTACCTGGGTTTGTCCTGTTACTCTGCAGGAACAAGAGGGACCCAGCCCACAGTGGGAAGAGGCAGTCCAGTCCGTCACAGGTGAGGAGGCATTGATAAAGCCTTCAGCATCCTCACCTCCCACAGAGCGCTGAGGTCAAATATGGGAGGGGCTCCAGGAAGGTGCAAATCCTAGTCTGTCTTTCTCCCTTCTCTCCCATTCTGCCCTTCCACTTATGATGTAAGTGCTTCTTGAGTGTTTAAGGGCTCTTGGCAGTGCCTCGATGGGTCCCCCACCTCACAGCAATCCCTTCCTATAGGTGGGCGTTAACCCCGGGAAGATGGTGTGAGTCAGTGAGGAGGAAAGCAGGGTCAAAGCAGGACGCTTGAGTATGCCAGGAAGGACTCCAGCCTCCATTACAGTTTCCCTTCATGCCACCCTGCTCCCACATCCCAGCCATCTGCTCAAGAAAGGTGAGGAAAAGAAAGCGTTGTAGAAGGCGGGTCCCACCTGTGACCAGCAGCAGGAGAAACAGGTGGAGAGGTCCCATGGCACCCTTCCTCAGCCAGCCAGAGGGGACAGACGCAGGGGATCCCTTGTGCAAGATCTTGCCTTTCCCTTGAAGTGCAGAAAAGAGATGACCAAGCCAGTCAGGCTCAGCCCACAGGAACTGTGCTCCTGGATTGAGCAACAGTCAGGACTAGGGTAGGGTAGGCGCTGTGATTCAAGGAGGGAGAAGGGCCTGCGGGAGGAAGGAGAGGAGGCCCCTGCAGTGAAGGTCAGCTGCCTTCCTGCAAGACTGGCATGGGTGGCTCTGCATAGCTGGCGCCAGACAGGCTTTTAGGTTGTTCTATCTCCTTGTAGAGCCTCAACTGGGGGTCATTATCCTGACACTGTAGCCAGGGTGTCTGCCATCTCCACTGGTCCCACCTTCCCCCAGAATGAAAGACAGATGGCTGCTTCTTAGGAGGCTGGCATGTCACCAGAACACAACTCTATTGTGTAAGGCAGCAGCTAAGGATGCAGACTAGAGCCAGAGTTCCCATTTGCTGCGTGTACGCTCAGGCCTGTAACTTTTCTGTGCCTCATTCCACGCATCTGTAAGGTAGGACTATTGGTGATAAGCAAGTTTATCTTGGGGTATAGATGGTTCCCTACAATCAAGGGTCCAGATGCATGGAAGCCCTCGGCAAGCTGGGTCTATTACCCCAATAACCAGGGGATGGGGAAACCGTCAATCTCAGTGCGTTTCAAGAATCTCTCCCTGGGGAAATGCAAAGACCATCTATTCCCTTCTCATAAGATCTCAGCCACAAACTAAAGTAAGATTCCACCAATATTCACCCTGCCTTAGTCCCTGTTCTATTGCTGTGAAGAGACACCATGACCAAGGGAACTATTATAAGAAAGCATTTAACTGGGGCTGCCTTCAGTTTCAGAGGCTTAGTCCATTATCATCGTGACAGGTGGCATGACAGCATGCAGGCAGGTGCTGGAGCAATGGCTGAGAGCTACATCTCAATCTGTAGGCACAAAGGGAGAAAGGCAGAGAAAAAGAGAGTGCACTTTTGCTTGCCCCCCGATTTTCTCTGAAGAGCTGAGTGTCCCCCTCAGTACATACATGTCCACGCAGCCTAGTCTTAACTTCTCACCATCCAGTGACACAGTATCAGCATTTCCTGTAGTTCTAGAGGACAGGGATGCCATGGGTGGGGCTCCCCATAAAGGATGGTCCAGGCACAGGGTCCTGCATGTGCCGAAACACAAAGGTATCCAGCAAGTCTGGGGTGGAGCTCAGAAGATCTGACGGCATCCCCAGCCTGGAAACGGAGTTGTGCCAGAGGTCATGAGCAAAGAAGCCAGGAGCCTGGAGGTGCATTACCTGGCTTTTGGTCATGATTGTGTCTATTTATTCCTCTGTGATAGTCAGGGAGTGTACCTGGGCTGGGAACTCCTAAGGAATAGAAGATAGAACTTCACAACATGACAAACAGTCTAATGCACAGAGTGGTCCTAAATCACTGGACAGGAACCATTCTTGGGTCGTGTGTGTGTGTGTGTGTGTGTGTGTGTGTGTGTGTGTGTGTGTGTGCGCACACACACGTGTTTGAGAGCTTGTGTGAGTTCAACGAAGTCTTTCCTCAGGCACCATCTATTAAGGTCTAGTGAAATGTTAGGGAATGTTAAGGTCTAGGTAACTGATACCTGGCTAGCCTGCCATTTTGTTCTGTTACTAATATTATAGGGAAACTTTCTCATATGTTGTTTCTGCTGTTACTAGGAAACTTTCTCATGCCCAAGTTGATTGCATATTCTCTTATGTTTTGTGCTCTTGGAAACCAGTCACAATAGAAGTCAGTAGAACTGTTTTGTGTAGTTACCCATAATAAGCTTGGACCTGAACCAACCACCCAGCAGCACTTCCTGCACCTGTGTATAAGCTTTGATGATATTTGCTTTTATAAGCTGCCCCTGGGATGAACCTCAACATAAGAGAGACAGCTGCACCAACCAATATAAGAAACTATTTGGAAAAAGATTTTCATTTTGAGTAGGGGTCAATTAAAGTTTAAATTCTCAAGACCTTCCTGGAAACTGACATCCTACTTGGCAGAAAGAGACATGTACATGGGTAACTGACATCCTGGTTGGCAAGTTAAGACATGAATATTAGGCAAGGCCCCTGCCACAGTTGAATACTTCAACCAATGGGAGCAAGATAAATGTACAATAAAGACATGTTCCAAAAGAAATCTCCTATTCCTAAATCCAGGTTGGTGGAATAACTTGGCACAGATGTTTGTTGATTTTAGGCTTAAAAACCCTGTAGGATCTTACCTCTATGTCACAGTTCAGCTCCTGAGCCAGAATCATGGCCCTGATCAATCGGTCCTGGGGCATATGCTTGATAAACTGTCCCCATCTGACTGAGATAGGTGTAGTGTGTGAGGCAACTCCTGACACCAACACCATCTACCTCAGCTTTTAAGGCAGTGTCTCTCACTTGGCATGAAATTCACCAATTGGGCTACTCTGTCTGGTCAGTGAGCCCCAGGGGTTCACCTATCTCTACCTGCCCAGAGCTAGGATTATATGTACACACCACCACACCCGTGTCTTTTTTCTCCAATGACTGCATATAACTGTAATGATTAATGTTACATAATTTTATATACAATGGTTAACAACTGTTAATCCTGAGATTCACCAGAGAAAATCAATTCCCCCACTTTCAGTCAAATTTGAAACTAGCTATATTAAATATTAAATATTGACCAAGAGATGGACTTTGGTCAGGACCATTTTCTAGAATTTCCCAGCTAAATGCCCCAAGACAAGTGTTGCAGGGGTTTATAAGACAGAACCTATAGGCCACCGTACTTTCCCATGGGGCTTTGTTATTTTCCAAAGAACTACAACTTCTAGCATTACAAGAAGTTACTGGGTCCTTGGGCAGGTGGGGCTTACTGGTTAATTTTTGGGCATTACATAACATATTTAATGATAAATCCATTCTGACCTCTCACTAGGAGGATGAAATACTTTTAGCTTATTAGTTCTTTAAAATACAGTTCTGCTATGAGTTTTGCCTAAGACCTATCCACCACTTGCTGCATGTTTTGTGTTAGGTGCATTCCTCACCAAGTACCTTCCTATGAAACAATGAGAAAAGCAGGCAAGGTTTACACCCAGCTCTTTATGTGGTCTCTGGAGAGTGAGCTCAGGGTCTCATGCTTGCAAAGGAAACACTTTGTGACTGAGCCATCTCCCATCTCCCACCCCCTACTCCCCCAATGCCATATGCATTTTATAGGTTTAAGAAAACAGGGATACAAACTAGTCAGCACACACAGTTGGCAAAGACAACTCCTCTGTGCCTATTTTTAGTCTCTAGTTCCCGCTACTTCTACTATTTTTTTCTTCCTTTGTACTTTATTTGCTAAGGAAACAGGATAGCTTATCCAGCAAGGTTGTCTACAGTGTGTGGCCTGCTGATTCACCCCAGAGTTGCTTCCTTTTCTCCTCTGGCTTCTACATTTCCTTAAGTTGACTTAACTGTCAACTGTCGAGGAGAAGCTTTGTAAATATGTCATAGGTGGTGGTGTGGTCCCAGGGGCCTCAGTCAAGGGGCAGGGCTTTCTTTTCTGTGACAGTAGCAGTTTGTGCTTAATTCATTAGGGGCTGTGAAGTGTGTTGCTGTATTGAATTAAGGCTACTCAAATCACCCCCCCCCCTCCCCCGGGCATTGGCAGCCTGAGTTCCTCACTACCTGCCCCAATGTTCTGGATTCCTGAATGAAAGACACACACACACACACACACACACACACACACACACACACACACACACACACACACACAGAGCTTTCTATTTCAATATGCCTTAAACAGCTCAATGGTTGGGCCACTTCCAAACTTCCCCATTGCTAACTCCTCCCCTCCGACACTCCTGAGTTATTACTTACTAAAATCTGTATTCCATCTTTGCTACCATAGACCCAAGGGAGGAGGGGCCTGGGGCTACTCTTCTCCCTTACATGATTGGTGTGCTCTCTCTTCTGCAGCTCTCAAGCCTGACTCTTATTCCTTTCCTGGCATGGCGATTCTCCTTTCACCTTGATCCCCTTGCCCTCGAATTCTAAAGTCCTGCCTCTGTCTCCATGCCCAGCCACTAGCCGCTGGCAACTTTATTTACCAATAAGAATCAACTGGGGACAGGGACCCTCAGTGTCTTACATATGGATTCATGTGTAATTTTGGGAACCCAAATAACATAATGCAAGCATTAGACCAAATCCACAACAGAGGTGAATGCTCCTTCTTCATAGGTCACCCAACACTTTTGTGAGACACAACTTGCTCAGAAAAGAAAGAGATGGGGGCGAGGGGATGAGATGGCTCAGTGGTTAAGGAGGCTGCTGTTCAAACCAGATGACCTGAGTTCATTCCCTGGGACCGACCCAAGGGAGCAAGGAGACACAGAGTTGTCCTCTGACATCACACATATGCCCACACATCGCACAAATACACATTAGTGTGTGTATTAATAGTAAGTAATTTTAATAATAAGTAATTTTTAAGTGACAAAAAAGGTAAAGAGCAGGCTGTGCTACACACCCGTGGTCCCACCACGGGGGACACATGGTGCACTGCACATCTGTGATCCCACCACTGGGGAGGATGAGACACAGAGAGTCACCAACTCAAAATAAAAAGAAGTGCTTCACTATCTCATTTATAAACTGTTTTGGTTTTGGTTGGTTGGTTGTGTTTGGTTTTTTTACACAAGTGTACTGTTTTATTGGAACGCTAGTTGCCATTAAGATCTTTTAATGTTTTATGTAGGTATAAAAAAACAAGGTAAATGGATTTGATCCATTTAAGATTTGGTGTATCTAAATAGGCTTGATACATTAAATAGATTGATACATTTGATACATTTAAATTTGAAACAGCTTAACTTTAAGATACATAAATTTGCTGGCAGCAAACTCATACGGATCTGCCTGCCCCTGTCTCTCAAGTGCTGGGATTAAAGGCACCATCACCCCAGGCACTGTAGTTATTGCTTTTGTTGCCATGGGAATCACTCAGTCTTTGACCCCTGGTTAGTTACTGAGTCCTTCCAGTTGATGTAAGTCCATTATCTTCCTTGCCATATGGCATGACAAGATGTCTCAGGCCTGGCTTGTTCACTTCTTATTTAGACTTGGCTCAGTCCATTTCAGGGAACGCTGTTTCCAGTTTTAGTAAAAATTGGTATTTTAATGCCAGGCCTGTGTCTTAGTTTCTTCTCCCATGGCTGTGATAAAATACTCAGACAAAAGTGGCTTTAAAATGAGATGGTGCATTTGGCTTGCAGTCCCAGCTACAGTGACCATGGTGGGAAGCCATGACACCAGGGGCGTAAGCATTACATCACAACCATGGTCAAGAAGCAGAGAGAGACAATCCATATTTTCTGGTGCTCAACTCCCTTTCCCTGTTTTCAGAATGGCCCTATAAATGTAATTGGGATGATCTCCCAAGCCAGGTTCCAAGACCCATCCCCAGGCAATTATAGTCAATCAAGTTGACAATTAGCACAATCACTTGTCATAGCAGAGGCCTGTAATCCCAATAGTTGTAAAGCCAAGGCAGAAAGATTGCTTTGAAGGCCAGCCTGGGCTACGTAGGGAGGACCTGTCCCAAAATAAAAAGGAGGAGGAGGAGGAGGAGGAGGAGGAGG
>JAPYYD010002699.1:0-14999 GCA_028551405.1 Uromys caudimaculatus | reverse complement strand
GGACATAATACTACCTGAGGACCCAGCTATACCTCTCCTGGGCATATACCCAGAAGATTCTCCAACATGTAATAAAGACACATGCTCCACTATGTTCATAGCAGCCATATTTATAATAGCCAGAAGCTGGAAACAACCCAGATGTCCCTCATCAGAGGAATGGATACAGAAAACGTGGTACATTTACACAATGGAATACTACTCAGCTATTAAAAACAATGACTTAATGAAATTTTCAGGCAAATGGATGGAACTTGAAAATATCATCCTGTGTGAGGTAACTCAGTCACAAAAGAATGAACATGATATGTACTCACTGATAAGCGGATATTCGCCCAAAAGTTCAGAATACCCAAATTTCACTTTACAGTAACTGCTGGACTGAGAGTGAGGTCCCAGATGGAGGAGTTGGAGAAGGGACTGAAGGAGCTGAGGGAGTCTGTAGTCCCATGGAGAGAGCAACAGTGTCAACTGCCCTGAGCCCCTCGATCCTCCTGGAGGCTGGACCACCAACCAAAGAATATACATTGAGGGACCCATGGTTTGGACCACATATGTGGCAGAGGAAGCCCATGTTGGCCATCAGGGGGAAGAGAGGCTACAGTAAAGGGGAATGTCAAGGTGGGAATACAGGAGTTGGTGGGTAGGTGGGTGGGAGGTGGAATTCCCTCATAGAGGTGGGGTAGGGGTAGGGGATAGGTGGCTTCCAAAGAGGAGACCTAGAAAGGGAGAAACATTGGAAATGTAAATAAAGTATCAAAAAATAATTTTAAAAAATTGGACGAAAATAAAAAGCTGTTGAGTGAATACATAGTTTAATAAAATAGGCTAAAAGTTTAAAGAATAAGTTTTTTTCCATAGGTAATGGCAGGATATAATAAGAAAAATGGAAAATAATGAAATATGGTAGTTCAATGATTACAAACATACATGTCCAATAGCACATAAAATTTCTTCTAGTTTAATAATTTAACTTACCCATGATAGTTTGTATCTTTAAGTGAACAGTTCTTTTGCAAACTGTGCTCTCTACGTAAGGTCTTGAATATGAATGAGAGGAGACATGTTCAGTGTATCAGTCAGGACATGATCATTTATAACAGAAGAAATTGGCAAACCACAGCAGTGTCTATCAGTGGTTGAATGATAAAAATATTTCTGTATGGACATACAATGGAGTAAAGCCTTACAGCAAGAAGAAATGATTTGGAAGTACACCCATCAACATTGCTGAAGCTCAGAAACAACATCAAGGAAAAGGAATGGACCAAAAAAGATGTATCGAGTGAGTTTTATGAGTGTGACCCCTTTCATATAATTCAAAAAGCTAGAAAATAGAGACACTTTTTTTTATATAGTTAATCCATATTATGTCATTTACATTCTACTTATTTACTTATTTAGTGTGTGTGTCTGTGAGTATGTGCACATATGATGTTTGTATACATGTGAAACCAGAAGACAACTGTCTTAGTCAGGGTTTCTCTTCCTGTACAAACATCATGACCAAGAAGCAAGTTGGGGAAGAAAGGGTTTATTTGGCTTACACTTCCAATTGCTGTTCATCACGAAATTAAGTCAGGACTGGAACTCAAGCAGGTCAAGGAGCGGGAGCTGATGCAGAGGCCATGGAGGAATGCTGCTTACTGGCTTGCTTGCTTCTCCTGGCTTGCTCAGCTGGCTATCTTATAGAGCCCAAGACTACCAGCCCACAGATGGTACCACCCACAAAGAGCCCTCCCCCTTTAATCACTAATTGAGAAAATGCCTTACCACTGGATCTCATGGAGGCATTTTCTCAACTGAAACTCCTTTCTCTGTGATAACTCCAACTTGTGTCAAGTTGACACACAAAACTAGCCAATACATCAACTTTCTCTCCTTCTGCCATCTGGGTCCTGGCAGAGGAACTCAATTCTTAAAGGTGAGTTTCTTTTACCTGATGACTAATCTTTTATGACCATTTTATAAAGGGATGAGTAAATACAAACCAGCATGATGGTTCTGTGGATAAAAGTGCTCAGCATTTGTCATAAAAGACTGGTATCCTGAATTTGTGCTTCAGAATCCATGTAAAAGTCCAAGATGATGACTAACAAAACAGACTTGTGTTATGGCAGGTGGACACTACTCTCCACAGCACATGTGACCCCCATGTAATTATAATAAATAAAAGGATAGATAGATAAATAAATAAATAAATAAATAAATAAATAAATAAATAAATAAATAAATAAGAAAGAAGCAGCTGGAGAGATAGCCTAGAGGTTTTAAAGTGCTTTGTGCTCTTGCAGAGAACCAGAACTGAGTTTCATGAATTCAAGTTAGGTAGCTCACAAACTACCTACAAAAAAGTTCAGTCACTTCTGGCCATTGTAGATACCTACATTTATGTTTGCAAGTGTGCAAGTGTATACATACATGCAGTCACACACACACAAACCCATTCACATAATTAAAAATAAAGTACAAAATTAAAAATTAAGAGTAGGAATAATGATAAGAAATGCATACTAATGCTGCATGTTTTCATCCATGCCTGGCATACATATATAATTGCAGAAAGGCAAAGAATTGGGCTCACATTGATCTTTCTTTGTTTGGGTAAAGCTATTGGTGTTTTATTTATTATGCAACATATATATGCTTCAATGTTTATGTATCTTACAGTAAAAATGTTAATAAGGTATTTATTAGGACACAGATGTCTTGTAATGCCCTTGTGCTCATGGAGACTTCAGTGAAGTTAGATTTCCAGTTAGTAACTGCAGTTACTCAGACTTATTGAATGAGCAGTCCATGGTGTCTGAAGACTGTTGGCAAATGATACAATCTGATTCAGTCAGGGCAGGAGCTTCACCTAAAAAGTGCAAACTGGGCTGTCATCTAAATGAAAAATTGGAAGTCAGTATGAGAACGAAGAAGAGAGGAAGAATTTTTTTGATATGCCCATGGCCTTGTGCTGCATGACAGAAGTAGTTTTATGGATGGAAGAAAGGAAAGAAAGCCAGCACAGCTGTGCAAAAGACAAAAAAGAGATATTGTGAACAGATTACCTGAGAGATAGCAGAGGTGAAAATGGGAAGTTTTCGAATAATATTCTGGTTCTGCATTCCTGGAGACTGATCCCAAGCTACTGAGACGGTGTAAGAAGGGCTATTGGGTGAGCACATTCTGTCTATATGGTTAGAAGGAAAGATCTAGGCACAGAGGTTTTAACATTTCATGTAGCACCATGAGAGTGCTGATGAAGGTGCTGTTAGAGGAGCCAAGAAGGAGACTGGCAGCCGAGAAATTTTAGGGGTGGAATGACAGGGATTTAATAGTGAAATAGACACAATGGAAGTGAAAAATATTCCTCAAAAGTGGTATTTGGGTCACAGTGATGGCTCAGCACATAGAAGCGCTGTCACCAAGCCTAAGTCACCTTCCCAGAACCAGCATGGTGAAAAGAGAGAACTCACTCTGAAAATGGCCCTCTGACCTTCATATGCGCACTGTGGAGGTACATATATCCATTTTCATGCCAAGGCGACATCTTTCAAAGACAGGAAATATAGGAAGATCACAAGGCAAAGGCTTGACTGTGTACATTGTCTATTAGATTCACACGTGAATGTTTATACATTTCAGGCTTTTGAGAATACACCCTGACTCTGTATTCATAAGTTTTGATTCAGTTAATAAATCTCCATCCAATTGACCCACCTACCGACCTACCTACATACATATATACATACCTACATACATACATACATACCAGAAGATCATATTTCATGTAGCCCAGGCCCTGAATGTGATATGGATCTGAGTTTGGTCTTGAAATCCTGACACTCCTGCTTCCCCCTGCCCCCAAACATTAGGATTGTAGAAATGTAGTACTACCCACTCCTGGCTCTTCAAAGCAGATTTTATAGTGTTTGTATTATGTATCTCTAACTGAGTCACACATACAATTTGAGACTATGGTTTCTTCTTTTACTGTTTTTTGACAACACATAGACCAAAGACTGTAAAAACCGCCAGTACTTTTCTTTTCTGTTTTAGTTTCTGACATTCATCATTTCCATCCACCAAAGAAATCAATGGATCAAAATCAACACTGTAGATAAGTACTGGTTCTTTACATACCATGATTAAAATATTTATCTCATAATGGAAATATCTGTTACATTTGTTCTAAGATTCATGAAGGGTGCTCTGTGTTTTTGTTCTTTGAGGAGGGAATGCTGACCAGGGCTAAATCTCAAGTCTAAAATTGAATTCTAGAAGTACAGCATTTTCCTAGTTTATGCCAATTAAAATCCCATGGCTAAGACTGCATCTGACAGTATAACCAAGTTACATCTAGAGAAGTTCTCCTGTGTGTGAACAAAACCCTAAAAAGACAGGTCAGAATGCATACATTTAAAGGTTAATTTCATAGCTGAATTGACTAGAAAGTAGGAGAATCCAGAATTCGTACTCCAAGGAAGTAATCAATATTGAAAGGAGCACCATTCTCACTGTAGAGAATTGGCAGGTTTTTATGGTACACAGTCTAGCATGTAAGACACATTTATTTTTAAACAAAACTTGGCTGGCTCAAGTTGGTGAGCCAGACTGAAAGTCCTTTCATGAAAAGAGGAGCCTTGGAAAGGAACAGAAAAATAGAAGGGATGTGGAGAAGAGAAAAGAGAGGAGTGTGACAGTGAAGATGAATGCTGGGTATGGTGTAAAAAAATGAAATATTATCTGAAGAAAATAACTCATCTTACTGTCTGTGCTACCTAGATTTATGTTTACTGGGCACAAACTGGAGTTATCCTAGAGGAGGGACCCTCCATAAGCTAGAAGAACAGTTAAATCTGTAGGGCAGTTCCTTCACTCTACCACTCCCAATTGAGCTATTCTGACCTTATAAGGCAGATTCTTTATTATTATTATTATTATTATTATTATTATTATTATTATTATTATTAAAAATTGTTTATTGGGACTGGGGATGTAGCTCAGTTGTTAGAACACTTCCTTAGTATGCATAAAGCATTAGGCTTTTTTGATACTTTATTTACATTTCAAATGTTTTCCCCTTTTCAGGTAACCCCTTTTGAAACCCCCTATTCCATCCCACCTCCCCTGCCTCTATGAGGGTATTCTCCCAACCACCCACTCCCATCTTCACTCACTGGCATTCCCCTATACTGGGGCATCTAACACGCTCAGGCCAAAGGGCCTCTCCTCCCACTGATGGCCAACAAGGCCCTTCTCTGCCACATATGTGGCCAGCACTATGGGTCCCTCCATGGGTAATCTTTGGTTGGTGGTCCAGTCTCCAGGAGCACCGGGGGTCTGGAAAGTTGAAACTGTTGCTCTCTCCATGGGGTTGCAAAGTCGCTCAGCTCCTTCAGTTCCTTCTCCAACTTCTCCATCTGGGACCCCACGCTCAGTCCAATACTTGCTGTGAATTGAATCTTGGGTATTGTGAACTTTTGAGCTAATATCTACTTTTCAGTGAGTACATACTGTGTTTGTTCCTTTGTGACTGAGTTACCTCACTCAGGATGATATTTTCAAGTTCTATCCATTTGCATACAAATTTCATGAAGTCATTGATTTTAATAGCTGAGTAGTAATCCATTGTGTAAATGTACCATATTTTCTGTATCCATCCCTCTGTTAAGGGACATCTGGGTTGTTTCCAGCTTCTGGCTATTATAAATATGGCTGCTATGAACATAGTAGAAGACGTGTCTTTATTACATGTTGGAGCATCTTCTGGGTATATGCCCAGGAGTAGTAGAGCTGGGTCCTCAGGAAGCATTATTTCTAATTTTCTGAGGGTCCGCCACACTGATGTCCAGAGTGGTTGTACCAGCTTGAAATCCCACCAGCAATGGAGGAGTGTTCCTCTTTCTCCACATCCTTGCCAGCATCTGCTGTCACCTGAGGGTTTTTGTTTTTTGTTTTTTGTTGTTGTTGTTTTTTGTTGTTTTTTTTTTTCCGAGACAGGGTTTCTCTTTATAGCCTTAGCTGTCCTGGAACTCACTCTGTAGACCAGGCTGGCCTTGAACTCAGAAATCCACCTGCCTCTGCCTCTCAAGTGCTGGGATTAAAGGCATGCACCACCACCACCTGGTTGTCACCTGAGTTTTTGATCTTAGCCATTCTGACTCGTGTAAGGTGGAATCTCAGCATTGTTTTGATTTGCATTTCCCTGATGATTAAGGATGTTGAACATTTCCTTAGGTGCTTCTCAGCCATTCAAGTTTCCTCAGTTGAGAATTCTCTGTTTAACTCTGTTCCCCATTTTTTGATAGGGTTATTTGGTTCTCTGGACTCTAACTTCTTGAGTTCTTTGTATATATTGGATATTAGCTCTCTATTAGACATATGACTGATAAAGATCTTTTCCCAATCTGTTGGTTGCCATTTTATCCTACTGACAGTGTCCTTTACTTTATAGAAGCTTTGCAATTTTATGAGGGCTTATTTGTTGATTCTTGATCTTAGAGTATAAGCCATTGGTGTTCTGTTCAGTAACTTTTCCCCTGTGCCCATGTGTTTGAGACTTTTCCCCACTTTCTCTTCTACTAGAGTCAGTTTATACAGTTTTATGTGGAGGTCCTTGATCCACTTGGACTTGAACTTTGTACAGGGAGATTGGAATGGATCAATTTGCATTCTTCTACATGTTGATGGCCAGTTGAACCTGCACCATTTGTTAAAAAGGCTGTCTTTTTATCACTGGATGGTTTTAGCTCCTTTGTCAAAGATCAAATGACATAGGTGTGTGGGTTCCTTTATGGGTCTTCAAATCGATTCCATTGATCTAACTGCCTGTCACTGTACCAATACCAGGCAGTTTTTATCACTACTGCTCTGTAGTACAGCTTGAGGTCAGGGATGATGATTTCCCCAAGAAGTGCTTTCATTATTGAGGATAGTTTTTGCCATCCTGGGTTTTTTGTTGTTCCAAATGAATTTTTTTTTGATACTTTATTTACATTTCCAATGTTTCCCCTTATCTAGGTCTCCTCTTTGGAAACCCCCTATCCCTTTCCCATCCCCGCCTCTATGAGGGAATTCCACCTCCCACCCACCTACCCACCCATTCCCATATTCCCACCTTGACAATTTGAGAATTGCTCTTTCTAAGTCTATGAAGAATTGAGTTGGAATTTTGATGGGGATTGCATTGAATCTGTAGATTACTTTCAGCAGAATGGCCATTGTTACTATATTAGTCCTGCCAATCCATGAGCATGGGAGGTCTTCCCATCTTCTGAGGTCTTCTTCGATTTCAATCTTCAGAGACTTGAAGTTCTTGTCATACAAATCTTTCACTTGTTTGGTTAGAGTCACACCAAGATACTTTATATTGTTTGTGACAATTGTGAAGGGTGTCGTTTCCCTAATTTCTCTCTCAGCCTGTTTATCCTTTGAGTATAGGAAGGCTACTGATTTGTTTGCGTTAATTTTCTATTCGGCCACTTTGCTGAAGTTGTTTATCAGCTGCAGGAGTTCCCTGGTGGAGTTTTTCGGATCACTTAAGTATACGATCATATCATCTGCAAATAGTGATAATTTGATTTTTTCCTTACCAATTTGTATCCCTTTGACCTCCTTTTGTTGTCTAATTGCTCTAGCTAGAACTTCAATTACTATATTGAATAGGTAGGGGGAGAGAGGGCAGCCTTGTTTAGTCCCTATTTTAGTGGGATTGCTTCGAGTCTCTCTCCATTTAGTTTGATGTTGGCTACTGGTTTGCTGTATATTGCTTTTACTATGTTTAGGTATGGGCCTTGAATTCCTGATCTTTCCAAGACTTTTATCATGAAGGGATGTTGAATTTTGTCAAATGCTTTTTCAGCATGTGGTTTTTTTCTTTGAGTTTGTTTATGTAGTGGATTACATTGATTGATTTCTGGGTTTTGAACCATCCCTGCATCCCAGGGATGAAGCCTACTTGATCATGGTGAACGATCGTTTTGATGTGTTCTTGGATTTGGTTTGTGAGAATCTTATTGAATATTATTGCATCGATATTCATAAGGGAATTTGATCTGAAGTTTTGTTTCTTTGTTGGGTCTTTGTGAGGTTTTGGTATCAGTATAACTGTAGAAGTATAACTCATAGAAGGAATTGGGTAGTGTTCCTTCTGTTTCTATTTTGTGGAATAGATTGAAGAGTATTGGTATTAGGTCTTTCTTGACTGCACTAAACCCATCTGGTCCTTGGGGTTTTTTTTGTTGGGAGACTTTTAATGACTGCTTCTATTTCTTTAGGGATTATAGGAGTATTTAAGTGTTTTATCTGATCCTGACTTAACTTTGGTATTTGATATTAGTCTAGAAAATTGCCCATTTCATCCAGAGTTTCTAATTTTGTTGAGTATAGGCTTTTGAATTAGGATCTGATGATTTTTTAAAATTTCCTCAGATTCTGTTGTTATATCTTCCTATTCATTTCTGATTTTGTTAATTTAGGTACTGTCTCTGTGCCCGCTGGTTAGTCTGGCTAAGTGTTTATTTATCTTGTTGATTTTCTCAAAGAACCAGCTCCTGGTTTTGCTGATTCTTTGTATAGTTCTTTTTGTTTCTACTTGGTTGATTTCAGCCTTGAGTTTGATTATTTCTTGCTTTCTACTCCTCTTGGGTGTATTTGCTTCTTTTTGTTCTAGAGCTTTTAGGTGTTCTGTTAAGCTGCTAGTGTATGCTATCTCGAGTTTCTTTTTGCAGACACTCAGAGCTATGAGTTTTCCTCTTAACACTGCTTTCATTGTGTCCCATAAGTTTGACTATGTTATACTTTCATTTTCATTAAATTCTAGAAATTAATTTCATTTAATTTCTTTCTTTATTTTTTGCTTGACCAATTTATCATTGAGTAGAGTGTTGTTCAGCTTCCTTGTGTATGTGGGCTTTCTGTTGTTTTTGTTGCTATTGAATACCAGCCTTAATTCATAATGATCTGATAGGAGGTATGGGATTATTTCAATCTTCGTATATCTGTTGAGGTTTTCTTTAAGACCGATTATATTGTCAATTTTGGAGAAGGTACCATGAGGTGCTGAGAAGAAGTTATATTCTTTTGACTTAGGATGAAATGTTCTGTAGATATCTCTTAAATCTACTTGGTCCCCATAACTTCTTTTAGTTTCACTGTGTCTCTAGTTTGTGTCTTCAAGATCTGTCCATTGATGAAAGTGGGGTGTTGAAGTTTCCCACTATTATTGTGTGAAGTGAATGTGTGCTTTGAGCTTTTGTTAAGTTTCTTTTATGAATGTGGGTGCCCTTGCATTTGCAGCATAGATGTTCAGAATTGAGAGCTCTTCGTGATAGATTTTTCCTTTGATGAGTATGAAGTGTCCTTCCTTATCTTTTTTGATGATTTTTGGTTGAAAGTCGATTTTATCCGATACTAGAATGGCTACTCCAGCCTGTTTCTTGGGACCATTTGCCTGGAAAATTGTTTTCTAGCCCTTTAATCTGAGGTACTGTTTGTCTTTAACACTGAGGAGCATTTTCTGTATGCAGCAAAATGCTGGGTCCTGTTTATGTATCCTGTCTTTTAGTCTATGTCTTTTTATTGGGGAATTGAGCCTGTTGATGTTGAGATATTAAAGAATAGTGGTTTTTGCTTCCTGTTATTTTCAATGTTATTTTTATGTTTGTGTGGTTATCTTCTTTTGAGTTTGTTGGAAGATTGCTTTCCTGCTTTTTCTAGGGTGTAGTTTCCCTCCTTGTGTTGGCATTTTCCATCTATTATCCTTTGTAGTGCTGAGTTTGTGGAAAAATCTTGTGTAAATTTGGTTCTGTCATAGAGTATCTTGGTTTCACCATCTATGGTAATTAAGACTTTTGCTGAGTATAGCAACCTGGGCTGGGAATTGTGCTCTCTTAGGGTATGTATGATATCTGCCCAGGATCTTGTAACTTTCATAGTCTCTGGTGAGAATTCTGGTTTAATTCTGATAGGTCTGTCTTTATGTGTTACTTGACTTTTTTCCATTACTGCTTTTAATATTATTTCTTTGTTTTGTGCATTTGGTGTTTTGAATATTATGTGATGGGAGGAATTTCTTTTCCAGTCTATTTGGAGTTCTGTAGGCTTCTTAAATGCTTATGTTCATCTCTTTCTTTCGGTTAGGGAAGTTTTCTTCTATAACTTTGTTGAAGATATTTACTGGCCCCTTAAGTTGGGAATCTTCACTCTCTTCTATACCCATGATCCTTACATTTGGTCTTCTCATTGTGTCCTGGATTTCCTGGATGTTTTGAATTAGGAGATTTTTGCATTTTGCATTTTCTTTGTTATATCAATGTTTTCTATAGTATCTTCTGCACCAGAGATTCTCTCTTCGATCTCTTGTATTCTCTTGGTGATGTTTGCCTCTATGACTCCTGATCTCTTTCCTATGTTTTCTATCTCCAGGGTTGTCTCCCTTTGTGATTTCTTTATTGATTCCATTTCCACTTTCAGATCCTTTATGGTTTTGTTTATTTCCTTTGCCTGTTTGATTGTTTTTTACTGTAATTCTTTAAGGGATTTTTGTATTTCCTCTTTAAGAACTTCTAGCTGTTTACCTGTATTCTCTTGTATTTATTTAAGGGAGTCATTTATTTCCTTCTTAAAGTCTTCTATTATGAAATGTGATTTTAATTCTTGTGTGTTGGGCTATCCAGTACTCACTGTCTTGGGAGAACTGGGTTCTGATGATGCCACATTGCCTTGGTTTCTGTTCCTTATGTTCTTGACCTTGCCTTTCACCATCTGGTTATCTCTGGTGTTAGCTGGTCTTGCTTACTCTGACTGTGACTTGTCCCAACTGCAAGCCTCTGTGTCAGTACTCCGTCCCAACTGCAAGCCTCTGTGTCAGTACTCCTTGGAGACCAGCTTTCTCTGAGAAAATTTGGGTTTGGAGAACTGTGGTACAGAGTCAGCTCTGGGGTACAGACAGAAACCAGAAATATCGTATCCTCAGCTGTTCCTTGGTTCCTGTGTCCTCGTGGCTCTGCAAGGGTCCCTCTTGATCAATGAATTTGAACAGAAGTGGTGGTCTTGCCTGTGCTCAAACGTGTGTCAGCACTCCTGGGAGACCAGTTCTCTGCGGGTACTATTTGAGTATGGAGCCCTGTGTCACAGGATCAGCTCCCTGGTTGCAGAAGGAAACAGGAAGGCCACTCTTCAGTCCCTGTGTCCTGAGGGTTCTGGGTTAGTCCCTCTGAGCAGAGGTGCTATTCTTACCACCACTCACAGGCTTGTCCACACTCCTGGGAGTCTAGTTTTCTCCCAGTGCTATGTGGCTATGGAATCCTGTGGCACAGGTTCAGGTACCCGGCCACAGCTGTAAACTGAAAGTCTCCCGTCCCAGGCTGCTCCTTGGTCCCTGTGTCCTGAGGATTCCAGGTGGGTCCTGCTGAGCAGTGGTGCTGGTCTTACCTCTGATCACAGGCTTGTCCATACTCCTGGGAGGCTATCTCTTTCCCTGTGCTATTTTGATATGGAGCATTGAAGCACAGGCCATAGGTGTAAACCGGAAGGCTCCTGTCAAGACAGTTTCTTAATAAATGATTGATGTGGGAAAGCCCTGCCCATTGTGGGTGGGGCCACTTGTGGGCTGGTAGGCTGAGTGTAGGCTGAACAAACAATAAAGTACAAACCAGTAAGTAGCACTCCTCCATGGCTTCTGCATCAGCTCCTACCTCACAGTACCTGCCTTGCTTGACTACCCTCAGTGATACACTGTTATCTAGAGTTGTAAGCAAAATAAAACCTTTTTTCCCTAATGTGCTTTTTTATCATAGAAGTAAAATTCCTTAAGTCATATTCCTCTATAGTAGATTCACCCTATATGAAAAACCTAATAGTATCTGAAAGGTAAAGTTTAATGTTAATAATGTTGATAATTTCACCAGATACTTTGAAAATAAAAACCCTCCATCATTGCTTTTATTCTTGCTCTTAGCCTTCATTTGTTCATTCCTTTTTGATGCCTCCATATTTTGAAGACTTGGTGTATGTTAGTATGTATTCTACCACGTAGGTACATTTCCAGTCCCCAAGAAGAACACCTTAAGTTAAGATCTTACATAATTTTCACAGACAAATTTTCAAAGGACATTGCTTGAAGCCAACATATCATGAAGCCATTTGTTATATAATAGTTAACTAGTACATTGAAGACAGAATTTCAAATCAATAAGAAGATTTAATTTTATATTTTTACCCACATTTCAAAATTTGCTGGGCAATTTTAGAAAAGTTTAATATATAATTTTCGTGAGGTAATAATACCATCAACTCCAATATTAATTAACCAAAGTCCAAGTAAGTGTTTATATAGAGATGATCTTATAAAATTTGAAAGCTTATTAGTATGCAATCATATTTCCTGACCATCTCATTTAAAATAGCATTCCATTATGAAAGAAGGAAGTAGAATAAAACCATTCACTGAAATAATTAATGTTTTAGGAAGGAATCAAAACAGAAATTTAAAATATTTAAAAATGAATAATTATAAAAATGCCACAGTGATTGAGAGCAAACCTATGCTTTCAAACATGTCAGTCAAATGCTGACTACATAGGCATTGGACTGTATTCTCCTGCTCAGTATGAAACTCAATGCAAATTAAATTTATAAATTAATAAAACAAGTGTACGGGCACAATTGAAAATGCCTATGTGACTTCTCAAAAAGTCTGTTGTTTTTTTTTTTCAAAAAGAAGTACCACCACAAAGAGATAGACCGATATTAATTAAAATGAAATATTTTCTTCATGGAATGTCACCATAAAAGAGTCAATGACCTTCTCAATGCTGGAAAAAGGCATATGCACTATCTGTGACAAACAATCTGCAAATTGCTTTAAGTCACCAAGCAAAACAGTCAACCAACAAAAAGGTGTGACTGCTATTTCATAGAAATAAAATTAGCCAAAACCACTTGTAAGCATCTTGGACTAATCTGTAATAAGAATAAGATAAAGTTAGGCAACAATAGTATTCATTGTACTTCAGCACTGAGTATGGGACTTTTCAGTGGAATACACCTAATAGATTCCATATGCAATGATAAGAGGTATAAAGTGGATTGACTTTATACATGGTCAAAGGCTCGACAGTCCTATAATGGCCTGGGAGTCTGAGAACCAAGAAGTTGGAAGGCTGGAGAGGGGCCAGTGATGGTGATGTAGCTGCAAGGCTGAAAGCTGGAGATCCAAGAGCTATTGCTGTATCTGCATTCAGGACCTGTGAATCTAGAATGTGGTTGGAATGCAGTGCTTCTAAACAATAGCTAGCTTATGTATGATGACAAAGACAAAATATGTCTTCATTTGGAGTTGACATTGTATGTCTATTCCGCCTGGGTCATTCTGAGTCATTCTATTCAGTTGAGAGTGGGCCTTCCTCCGGGTTTGTGTAGTCCTTATCAACATATATTTGTCAAGTTAGTTATTTGACAGGCATTACACTCACATAATTATGCACACAGCAAACCATGCACATATATAAGTATGCATACAGTGAACCATGCACATTTAAGGAAGAAGTCTTCCTTGATAACAGTTTTCTTCTCTCAAGGATCCTTTTTCTTTAACCAGAACCCTGACTCCAGCATCTTGAACAATTTATTCATTCACCTTGTTCCCATATTAACATTAAAACTGCACCCAAATTGCTTCCAAATAATGTTACATTGTTTAAACATGGAGTCATTCTTTATCTGCTCATTTGCTGATGGAAAGTTAGGTTTTTCCCGTGCTGCCTACTGTGCACAATGCCTTAATATGGTACCTTCTCCAAAATTGACCATATAATCGGTCACAAAACAAACCTCCACAGATACAAGAAGATTGACATAATCCCATGCCTCCTGTCAGATCACTACGGTTTAAGGCTGGTCTTCCATGGCAACAATAACAACAGAAAGCCCACATACACATGGAAGCTGAACAGTGCTCTCCTCAATGACAACTTGGTCAAGGAAGAAATAAAGAAAGAAATTAAAGACTTCCTTGAATTTAATGAAAACGAAAGTATAACATACCCAAACTTATGGGACACATTGAAAGCAGTGTTAAGAGGAAAACTCATAGCTTTGAGTGCCTCCAAAAAGAAACTGGAGAGAGCAGACACTAGCAGCTTAACAACACACCTGAAAGCCCTAGAACAAAAAGAAGCTAATACACCCAAGAGGAGTAGAAGGCAGGAAATAATCAAACTCAGGGCTGAAATCAACCAAATAGAAACAAAAAGAACTATACAAAGAATCAAAAAAACCAGGAGTTGGTTCTTTGAGAAAATCAACAAGATAGATAGACCCCTAGCCGGACTAACTAGAGGGCACAGAGACAGAATCCAAATTAACAAAATTAGAAATGAAAAGGAAGACATAACAACAGATTATGAGGAAATTCAAAAAATCATCAGATCCTACTACAAAGACCTATACTCAACAAAACTGCAAAATTTGGAAGAAATGGACAATTTTCTAGATGGATATCAAATACCAAAGTTAAGACAGGATCAAATAAACCATCTAAACAGTCCCATAATGCCTAAAGAAATAGAGGCAGTCATTAAAAGTGTCCCAACCAAAAAAAGCCCGGGTCTAGATGGGTTCACTGCAGAATTCTATCAAACCTTCAAAGAAGACTTAATACCAATACTCTTCAATCTATTCCACAAAATAGAAACAGAAGGAACACTACCCAATTCCTTCTATGAGGCCACATTCACACTGATACCAAAACCTCAGAAAGATCCAACAAAAAAAGAAAACTTCAGACCAATTTCCCTTATGAATATCGATGCAAAAATACTCAATAAAATTCTCGCAAACTGAATCCAAGAATACATCAAAACGATCATTCATCATGATCAAGTAGGCTTCATCCCAGGGATGCAGGGATGGTTCAATACCCAAAAATCCATCAATGTAATCCACTACATAAACAAACTCAAAGAAAAAAACCACATGGTCATTTCCTTAGATGCTGAAAAAGCATT
>JAPYYD010002698.1:0-33683 GCA_028551405.1 Uromys caudimaculatus | reverse complement strand
GGTGGAATTCCCTCCTAGAGGCGGGTTGGGGAGGGGATGGGGGTATACAAAGAGGAGACTCAGAAAAGGGGAAACATTGGAAATGTATATAAAGTATCAAAAATAAAAAAGGAGAAAAAAAAAGTTTTATTCTATAAAAAAAAAAAATCAAATGGGCAGCAGAATATCAGAATTACAATATAAAGAACAATTTAAAATGTGGAGGCAGAACCATGAAAAGAGAGTACATGAACTCAAGGAACAGGAGTAGTGACAAAAGGAGAGATATGAAGCATGGAAACAGTCCTTAAGGGAAGAACTTAAAATTTCAATTATGGAAAATACTCAGGTAGAGACAGAAGATAAAACCAATCAAAGTTTATTAGAAAACAAACTTTAGTATATCTGGTTAGTACACAACAAAAACATGCAGACAGTGAGCATCCACAGGGTTATTAGGAATTTCAATGGCAACCCATGCATGTGTTAGAACAGAGAAAATTTAAGGAAAGTGTCACTAATTTTGGAATGCATTCACCATTTGTACAACAAATCCTGACTTCCTGGGCTATTAAAAATAGTATAGCCCCCCAACATGGGAAGGATATGGCATAGGCAATACTAGGAAAGGCATCACATTTACAGTGTTTCTTATGGTGGAGAGAAGAGGTGAAGAAGATAGAATGAGAAAATAGAGCTGGGGGCAGAAGACTTCCAAAGATCAGATGCTTGGTGGAGGTTGCTTTACTGAAATAGAAGTACAGGCTATATATGATGAGGAAATTTTGGCATTGTGTCAAATTTCAACCTTAAATGTCAGTGACAAAGTTGCAGAATCAGAGAAAAGATGAGCAACCATTTCTTCAAGTCATGCAAGGTCCAAAGGAAACCTTCCTTGACTTTTTGCAAAGGTTACTCTCAGCTGCGGAAAGGAGTGTATCAGATCCAGCAACAAGAAAGGCAAGAGTTGAGTGTATAGCCTTTTAAAATTCCTATGCTGAATGGAAGGAAGTAATCAGACTACTGCGGGCAAGGTCAACAACCAAATCTGAATGGATTAGACAAACAGATAATGTTAGACCTCATTTGCCTGATATGACCTTAATAGGAGAAGCTGCCACTGGAGACATAGAAACAACCCAAGATTTCAAACATTTTCATTGTGCTGAATGGTGGTATTCTATAATAAACTGCAGGAAACATCAAACTGATCCCCAAAGGGGGCCTCTGCCTTCTGGAATATGTCAAAGATGTTGCAAAGGCTGACATTTGGCTAGGGAATATAGAGCAACAACAGACAAATGTGGTTTCTTACCAAAAAACACCCAGGAGGGCCTCCTCCAGGTCCCAGTGCCAGGTTGGGAGAGTTCTCTTCCTCAGGACAATTAAACAACACTGCTCTAAAAACAGATATTGTGAGACCAGAAAATGAGGCTGAGGCAAATTCTGCAGACAATTCAAAAACCCTAAAAGAGGGCCAAAACCAAATATTTTGACTACCTTCTATAGAGGACCAAAGGTCAAATCTAAGAATACTAGTAAACAATATTGAAATTGAAGGGACAGTTGATGCCAGAGAAGATGTCACCATTATCTCTCCAAAATCTTGGCCTACAAGTTGGCCATTTCAAGAAGTAGACATCTAATTTAAAGGAGTTGGGACTTTATTCAAAATAAAACAAAGTACCAAATGGCATAAATGTATAGGACCTCAAAGTCAGGTAGGAAAATAGAGGCCATACATGGGTGAAATAGCCATTAATTTATGGGGGAGAGATCTGTTGCAGCACGGGAAAGCACAAATTAATATACCCTTTGTTTCTGGGTCTGGCCACAAAATTTGTCAGGCTCCTAATTAAAAAAAATAAATTAATTAAGGAATGATATCAATGGTATTTACAAACTATCTAGGCTGTCCATAAACAAGATACAGCAGAGGCTGACAATTTAATTCTACCTCAAGGAGCTACTGCTGATAAGACACCAACAGCCTTACCACTAAGGTGGGTGACCGACCCACCCGTTTGGATTGATCAATGGTGTATGACAAAAGAAAACCTACAGGCATTAGAACAGCTAGTCCAGAAGCAGTTGTAGGCTCATCCTATAGAGGACTCCACCAGGCCTTGGATTTCTCAGGTATTTGTCATTAAAAACAATCTGGAAAATGAAGGTGGTTGAGAGGTCCCAAAGCAATTAAAAAGATTATTCAACCAATGAGTTCCTTGCAGTCTGGAATCCCATTGCCTTGTTTGTTGCCTAAGAAATGGCCTATCATAGTGATTGATCTAAAAGATTGCTTTTTAACAGTTCCTCTACATCAATGTGATAAGGAAAAGTTTGCTTTCTCAGTACCTACCTACCTTCAATAGAGGTTGCCCAATAAAAAGATATCATTGGAATGTCTTGCTATAAGGAATGTTAAATAGTCCTACCTTCTGTCAATATTTTGTACAACAGACATCAGAGATGATTCTCAAACAATTTCACCAATTGATTATTGATCATTATATCGATGACATCCTATTGGCTGATTTAGAAATTGTGGAAAGAATGTTTGATAAAGGTAAAAAACAAACAAACAAACAAACAAACAAACAAACAAACAAGCAGCCTTGCCTTGCTGGGGATTGCAAATCGCCCCTGCAAAAATACAAAGAGATGATTCTATTAATTATCTAGGATACGGAATAAGTTTGAAAAATGTTAGGCTTCAAAGGTGCAAATCAGGAAAAAAAAATTAAGGATGCTTAATGAGTTTCGGAAGTTTTTGGGAGATATTAACTGGTTGTGGCCTGCAGTTGGCTTGGCCACACAAGTGCCAAGCAATTTATTTCAAACCTTACAAGGTGATAAAGATATAAATAGCCTGAGGAAATTATCAGCTGAGGCTGAGAAGAAGTTAGTTCTTTTAGAAAGAAAATTGCAGGATACACAACAAGTCTATATTGATACAAAATGGCCTATATCTTAGTTATCTTACCTTCTACTCATTCCGCTACAGGAATTCTCATGCAGAGGGAAGATTATATATTAGAGTGGATATTTTTAGCACATAAACAGAGTAAGAAATTAAAAACCTACATGGAGATGGTCTCTGAATTGACACTAAAAGGAAAAATGAGACTTCCAGCTGAAATTGTGGTACCTTTTACTAATGCAGAGGTAGCCTCATTATGGGCCAAGATGAATGTTGGCAAAGAACAGACAGTAAATTCTTGAAGAGAATAACAACAGATACCCTAAAAGGAAGTGACTTCAGTTCATAAAAAGTACTACTTGGATTCTCCCTCATATAAAAAAAGGGAAATCCAATATACAGAGTCCCTACATTTTATACTGAGGTTAATAAACAAAGAAAGACAGGGTATAAATAAAAAGATGGAAGTAAAGTGGCTGAGAGTCCATATAAATCCTTCAAAAATCTGAATTATGTGCAAGACTCATGGTGTTCTCAGATTTCAGGAGTCTCTTAATATAGCAACTGACTCTCAATATGAAGAAAGGGTTGTTTAACACATAGAGATTGTTGATCTTATTCAGGATGATTCTGAATTGACTTCACTATATATTCAGCTACAACAAATAATCAGAAATTCACTATATATAACACACATAAGATCCCATACCGCTTTTCCAGGACCTCTGGCAGAGGTAATAGCGAAATTGACTAGCTGTAATAGGAAGTGTACTAGAGGCTTTGGAATTCCATAAAAAAACAGCATATTAACAGCAAAGGTTTAAAGAAAGGATTCTCTATCACAAGAAATACTGTCCACTCTCCCCATGTCTCTTCAATATAGTACTAGAAGTTCTAGCTCAGGCAATAAGGCAACTAAAAGAGATCAAGATGATACAATTTGGATATGAAGAAATAGTGATTTTTTTCTATTTTCAGATGATATGATAGTATATATAAATGAGCCAAAAAAAATTCTACTAGAAAATTACAATTGACAAACATTTTAGTCAAGTGTCTGCATACAAAACTGACTTGAAGAAATCATTAGCCCTCCTCCATACAAAGTGATAAACGGGCTGAAAAAGAAGTTAGGAAAACAGAACACTTCACATTAACCACAAGCAAAATAAAATACCTTCATTTACCTCTAAACAAGCAGATGAAAAAAATGTATGACAAGAACTTCAAGTATCTGAAGAAAGAAACAGGAAGATATCAGAAGGTGGATAGATTTCCCTTGCCATTTTATCAATAGAATAAGCATAATGTATACGTCCATCTTACCAAAAACCAATCTAGAGATTCAGTTCAATTCCCATCAAAATTACAGTACAATTCTTCACAAATCTTGAAAGAAAATTTCTCAACTTCATATGGAAAATCAAAAAAGACACAGAATATATAAAATATTCCTGAATAACAACAACAAAAGAACTTCTGGAGGTATCAATATCCACAACATTAATCTGTACAGCAGAAAAATAGTAATAAAAATTGGCATGGTATTGGTATGTGTTGCAGGAAATAATAAAAAGGAAAGGAATATAACACATGTTCCTGCATTATTCCCTGGTTCTCTCATCCCATCAGGCTGGCCAGCCAGGCAATGGCTGACCTGCTTTTATCTTGTGGAGCTCTGAAGCTCCACAATCTCTCCACATAGCTCACTAGGTTCTCACTGGAGGGTCACTACCACACCAGCCCCATGCTTCAATACCCCCATGGCCTCTGTGGTGCACATCAGGCAAACCCACACTTTGCCACTGTACCTTTCTCTCTGGATCCCAGACCAGCCACCACATGAGGGAAAATGCAACACACACTTAGTTCAGAAACAATCATATTTCAATCTCTAGGCACATCAACTTATCAAATCTTATTCCTGTGGTGGCGAATCCTTGGAGATCCACCATGATACCAGGAGGCTCTACAAGCTACATCTTACCTATCTTTTTTCCCCAATCAAAAAAGTTCTCCCTCTCTCCTGCTCCTCTCTTCTCCTGCTCCTCTCTTCTCCTCCTCCAACCTGGAAGTCCCTCCTTACATGCCCAGTGATTGACTATTTTGTTCATTAGAGCATCAGTTCACAAGAAATAACAGGTATAACTCACTCCTTTTCTGAAGTCCCTCTCATGATGGCAGAATTAGAATACAAAAAGCCCCAGGGCTATGCACAACAGGTATAGAAATAGATAGGTGGATCAATGGAATTCAATATAAGAAACAAAAATAAACCCACTCAACTACGGACACCTAATTTTTGGCAAGGAAGCTAAAACCGTACAATGGAAAGGGGAGAGCATCTTCTATGAATGATGTTGATCAAACTGGATGTCTTCATGTAGAAAAATGCATATAGATCCATATTTATCACCCCACATATCACTCAAGTCCAAATGAATAAAAGACGTCATTGTAAATCCACACATACTTATCGAATAGAACACAACTGGGGAATAGCCTTGAACTTGTTGGAATAGGAAACAACTTCCTAAACAGAGCACCAATGTCTCTGACACTAAGGTCAAGAAAATGGAACCTCATAAATGTGAAATGCTTCTGTAATTCAAGACAACATCTATAGGATCCCTATAGATTAGGAAAAAATCTGCACTAGCTCTACATCCAACAGATGAGGACTCCAGCTTCTAAGTAGAATGGGGGCAGACTTGTGTGAGGTGTTACTGGGAGGAGAGGAAGGGCTGATCTTGGGATCTAATGTGAATAAGAAACTTCAATCATACAGATACGTATGGGGCTGGAGAGATGGCTCAGTGGTTCAGAGCACTGAATGTTCTTCCAGAGGTCTGAGTTCATTTCCCAGCAACCACATGGTGGCTTACAACCATCTGTAATGGAATCTGATGCCCTCTTCTGGTGTGCCTGAAGACAGCAACAGTGTACTCATAGACATAAAATAAATAATTCTTAAAAAAAAAAGATACATATGAAGAAAAGGAAGAAATTTACTTACATGGAAAACAGAAAATAGAAACATGACATGTGAATATGAACATACTGCTTGCACCATGAAATAAGGAGTGTCTAAAGAATTCTCCAAATATTTCAGACCAAAAAAATTAGAAACATGTATTTTCCTAATTTTACAATACACTACAATTACAACAAATATTATTTAGGATGTTTATTAACATACAAAGTGATAGAATTGTGATCTCATCATTCACATACATATTTCAGTAAATTATAAATTTCCTAATATTTATTCTTATATAGAAAGTAAATCACATGGACATTAGGAAAATCTTGGAAATAATAAATTTTGAAATAGGAAAATAATATTTAAGATAGTTTCCTGCAGATTCAAGTATACAGACAGAAAATGAAGCACAAATTTGTACCATCATTTTTCCATTCTTTTTCAATGATTTTTTTTTTAATTTTAGCAGAGGTTTATCAGTTTTCCGAGCACATGTGTATAAGTTCTGTGTCAGTTGCCAATTGCATTCAGAAAAAGGCATCAGATGTCCAAAACTGACATTTAGGATGGTTGTCATCCACCATGTGGGTTGGGCATTGAACCAATTCTCTATTTAAAAGAAAAGCCATCTGTTAAGTGGTACATCATCACAACAGTGCTTCAAAGGAATGTGCCCATTTCAGTCCTAGTCTCCTGAAGCCCTGATCATCCCTGTCTCAAAACCTTAAAAATGCTGGATACTTATTGTATAGTGTCTTTTCACTGTACCTTCCAGGACTCTTTGTTCTGCTACTCAGTTTGAATAGTTATACTTTTCACTTAGCTCTACACATAAGAAATATATTCTTCAGGAAGTACCTGGACTTCTAACTGTGCTTCGCTCAATAGTCAAAGAGAAACCAGTGTAGAAGAATCTATATAAGACTCCTCAGATTCCATAGTTTCAGAATAGAGAAAATCCTTATGAAGCACTTTTAGTTAGCATAACTTGAGACCCACATTTAATCCCGGTCAATAAAAAACCAAGGGTACAATTGGGACTAAATGATTGGGATGAGGGTAGTGTACAGCTGTGAATTCCTGAAATGTTCATGGAACAAAATATGAAGAATGATGTACACCTCCAGCGAGGAACAACATGAAGAATTAAAAGAGGATCATGCAATGTTCCCTTCTCCTCTGAAGATCTCAGTTTTCTCTGTGAGATGTAACAATCATTCACACAAAGCTCATATACTTGCAGGGTGGTTTCCTGAGAAACCAGAAGGGAGAGGAAGAGGTAAAACAAGATAACTATTCTCACCTATAAAAGCCACACAGCTGCAGTTCTTCAGCACCCAATCTCAGTACAAAGCAAAATGAACAGGGTCTAACTAAGTATTGACCCTCCACTTAAGAAGAGTCCATAGTCACAGCCATGAATGTTAAAACATCTTAAAAGACAACAAGCATAGTGAGTGTCTGTACCAGAAGTTTCTTGCATCACTTTAACCCCAGTACCAAGAAGGCAGAGCCAGATAGATGCTTCTTGAGACCTGACTTGGTATACAACGGGATTTCTGATTGAGACAGGGAAAAGCATGCCGGGAGCCAACGGATTTGCAGTTTTCTTAATAGTCTGAGAAGGCCATTCTGTGTAGAAGTTAGGCTTGAAAGTAAATGTAGGCCTGAGTTTCAGGTTCCTGAGAACTAGGCTTTTGTTTAGGTTCTGTCTCCTAGGAGATGGATCCTTTCCCAGGTCAGGGTGACCCCCTGCAGTTAGTTGATAAGCACAGCATAGATGGTTGCCTTGGTAACATGTCCTGGTGGCTGGGAACCTGTAATCCTTGGAATCTCCCCACCCCTTTAGCACTGTCTGAAGCCCCATTACACTGTTTTAGAGTCCTTCTATATTGTTTAAGATTCTCATACTTCCTTCTCCTTGTACCTTATAAAAGCTTGAAAATAAAGTTAATCTTTGGAGCTTGAACGGAGTGACTCTGACTTGGTCCCAGGTATCTCTGACTCTTGCCTCACTCCTCATCCTTCAGTCCCCTACTTAGGTCAACATTGACTGACCCCACGTGCGTGCGGGCGCAGAAATGGTGCTCAGACATTGGGGCCTGAAGAACAGGGAGTGCACCTGAGGGACGTCACCCACGGAAGTCTGGCCATAGACCTTTTGTGAGGGTTCGCCCCGTGAGGAAACACCCCAAAGGGAAAACGGAAAGTCAGCATTCGCCACAGAGTGACCCACCTGTGGGGCAGAATCTGGTGTTTGTTAATGACGAAATGGGGCAAGAAATAAGCAGGTACAACTTGTTTATTCATGGACTCAAGGAGTTCCTCAAGGCACAGGTACCAGGATAAAAAAGAAGGACTTAAAGAGGTTTTTTGAATTTATAGAAAATGTGTGACACTGGTTTCCCCAGAAAGGCACTATAAATGAGAAGAGATGATGTAGAGTAGGAGATTGTTTACAAGATTATTAAAATCCATTTGGGCCAGAAAAGGTGCCCGTGCAGTTGAAAAATGTAGAGAAAATCCATGAGAGAATGGGTTTAAGAAAAACAATCCTCCCCTATCAGGGGAAGAAAAATGAATGTGAGCTGTTTCAGAGCTTTCCTAGGGACAGGAGGAAATCAGGAGATGTCCTCTCTGACTCCTATGGGAGAAATGCCTAGTTTTAGTTCTGGGTCTTTTAGGTAGGATATCTGAATCCCTTTGGGACATCTAATTCTCTTTCCTCTCTTTCTATTGTATGTTTTTGGTGCACCAATCTGCCGGAGACCAAATGACCTTGTTTGAACCTAAAGACCTTGCTCTTAATCAGCTAGCCAGAGGGTCCCAGGCTTCAGCAGACATTCCTTTGATTCCTCCCCTCTGCAGGTATAGATGATCTGTTTATAGTAGCTTGTGACCCCAAAGAGACCTTGAGATATCCCACTACCTTGAGGCTTGTTTACGGAGGTGTAAATACTTGGCTACAATTAAGCAGCTCTGAGAAATTTCACACCCTCTGTATCTTCCTGCTCTATGGTGTCCTCTGGTAACCTTCCTGCCCCTGCCCCTTTCCTTCCTAAATGCTTATAAACAAATGGACTTGGAATAAAGGTTGGTTGGAGCTTGATCGGACTTTTCGTCTTGCTCCCACATATTTCTTGTTTCCTGTCATTCTTTCAATTATCCGCACCCCCCCCCCCCCAGCAGCTGAGTGTCCTGCAGGCAGGACACCTCGGATCCTGGTCGATAGTCCCTCCCGGGAGGGCCCCCTAGGCGGGATGGGACAGCTAGCTCTTTGCACCAATCTGTCCATGTGTCAAAACTGATTGTTTTATGTTAAGTCTGTGTTCTTACGTTATATGAATGGAAGTTGTGCTGTGTTTCATGTTGAAAAGAAAAGAAAAATTGGTTAGAACTTTATCCACTAGCTATCTACCCCTTGTTAGCTTAACTTGTTTTAAAAAGGAGTCTTACTTAGCTGCGCCTGTAGATGGGAGTCAGGAGTAGCTGGAAAAGCCCTGCCAGAGGCTTAATTATATGCACAAGCTGCTCTTAAAAGGACCAGCAGCTTTTTGGCTTCTATGGTAAGGGAGCTGACGGCTGTTTCTCCTAGAAAAATTTCTGTGATTCTTGGGTTCAGTAGGTGACAAGTTTCTCCTCTCTTGAAATTACAACTAGAAAAAGTTAAATGTTTGATTTAAATAACTAAACGTGTAGCTACTCCACTTTCGTTTCTGACAGGGTTTAAAAGTATAAAAATATTCTGCATGTCTTGGTTATAGAGTATTGGCTTATAAATTATTGAGTATGATTTAAAATATGTAACTTTTGTAACAGAAAGTGGGTTTAAAACTGGTAACTCAGGGTTTGAGTCATTCTAGACAGCAAAACGTGTCATGAGCCAACCCAGGGAAACAGGTGTTTAAAGATAGGTTTAAATTAGGTAATATTTTATGTAATTCTTATTCTAGAAATCAAACTAAGATTTAGGACAATATCTCTTTGAGGTATTGAAAGCTGCACTGTCATGCATTCGAATATAAGAACTGACAGTCAAATTTTGTAATGTGAAAGTAATACTCTTGATATTGATTTTTATTATTCCCAAAGTTATGGTTGTGCTCTGATGTTACAAAGAGACACTTAAAGATTATAGTCAAACTGCCAGTGTTTCATTGACTGCAGCTTGCAGTTCAGTGACAGCCTCAAGGAAAATCAGCAGGTAGAATTTTTGGAGATACTCCAGCAAGAGTTCCCTTTGTTATACAATTGGCTTATGAGAATGCTAATGCAGTCTGCCACTGCTATTAGGCCAAATAGAACAGAGACAAACTTAGCTGAATATATTCATGTTTGTGCAGAAATCAGACACTCATACAATCAGGGTCTGGCTATGGCTTGCTGCCTTGCAAGGAACCACTGTACAAACAATGCTTCTGCAGAAATGAAGGAGTAAAGGATGTTTTAAATGTAGAGGTTTGGGTCATTTTAAAAAATGACTGTTCCAAGAACAGAGGCAGGAGTGGACAATCAAGTCATGCCTCAGAAACCTGACCTTGGTGTAAGAAGAATAAACTTTGGACCAGGTATCAGGAAATAGGCCCAATTAAGAAACATTTGCACTTGAGTTACTGCAAAGCTCAGAACAGCCTCTGCAAAAGCTTGTGTGGCATTCCTTTTTTTTAAACAAACCTCTAGAAAAGTACCTGATCTTTCCTCAGGGAGGAGGGGTCAGCCTTAGACCCCAAGGCATTCACAGCAGGCTGCTTATCCAGGTGTCATAAATAATTTTGGCCACTTTCCCTATAGCATTAATAAAAGAATTTGCTCAACAGGAAGAGAGGACAAAATGACCTTGTTTCCTCTGATGTGTACTGAGTTCAATCTATTACTAATAAGAGACCTAACCTTAAATTATTAATCCAAAATAAAGTTCAAACTTAAGATTTGTGAAAGGTTAATGAGGCTATGGATCTTATAAAGACATTGGCACCTGTTTTGCCTATTCTAGCTGCCATTCCAGGAAATGTATATAAAATTATTATAGATTTAAAAGATTGTTTTTATACTGTCTCTTTACATTCTGATGATTACAAATTAGTGAGATTGTAAAGTGATATCATTAAAAAATTTGGCCTCAAGGGATGGCTGATAACTTTATATCAGGTAAAATTTTTGTCACTTCTTCAATACAATAAGCTAGGACTTTGAATGTTTTAATATATATCATTCATTATAAAGGTAATTTTATTGGCTTATCCCTCTAAAAGAGTTTTTCTACAAGCCTTTGATATTATACAGCAAGCTTTAAACTTTTAGAGTGGTTGTTGCTCCAGAAAAGATTTAAAGACAATATCTTTTTCAATATTTGGAGCCTCAGTTATATCCTAAGCAAACTGTGGCACAGAAAAATGTATTTTCAAAGTAGTTAGGAGCAGTTAATTAACTAAGACCTCACCTTAAGCTCATCATAAGAGGACTTAAGCCTCTGTTTAATAACAAGGTGTATGCAAATTCTAATTCCCCTGGACAGTTATCTGATGAGAGACAAATAGCTTTGCAGAAAGTAGAAGAAGCTATTGTTCAATAACAGACACATTATATAAAATATGGACCAATTGTTGTCTGTTTGCGTTATTATTACAACTCACATGCCCACAGCAATTTTTTGGCAAAAAAAAAAAAAAAAAAAAGAAAAAAAAAAAAAGAAGAAGAAGAAAAAAAAGACTATTAATGGAGATTTACCTTTCTTCTAGTCCAAGTAAAGTTTCAACACCCTGTTATGAAGCTGTTGCTGTGCTAATACAGAATTATAGAATAGAATCAGGAAAATATTTTGGAAAAGAACCTGATAAAATATTTATTCCTCATTCCAAACAGCAATTAAATTGATTATTGCAAAATACTGATATTTGGCCTATTGTATATACAAACTTTACAGGGAAAACATAATCATTATCCAAAAGATAAGTTGTTGCAATTTGCCTTTATGCATGCCTTTGTATTTCCTGTATATTTACACATACAGCCCATAAACTATCTCACTCTTTACATCATCAAAATAGTAATGCCTTGAGATACTAATTTGATATTTTTAGAAAATGTGCATGTAAAATTGTAAAAGATTTGTCCTGAATGTCCTTAGTTTCTACCTGTATCACATAATGGTCTTAATCCTTGAGGACTCGTACCTAATCAATTATGAAAAATAGATGTTATTCATATTTCTGATTTTGGAAAATAAAAAATATACATATTACTATTAATACCTTTTCAGGCTTTCTATTTACAACTGCTTTAATAGGAGAAACAACTAAAAATAAAATTAATCATGGCCTACATTGTGTTTTTCTATATTGGGTGTTCCAAATAAGACTAAGATAGATAATGAAACTGGCTATTGCAGTCAGGCATTTGAGATGTTTTGTTAACAATTTTATATTAGTGATATTATTGAAATTCCTTATTATCCTCAAGGATAAGGTATTGTGGAACAGGCCCATGAAATTTTAAAAAAATATCTTTAAAAAACAAAAAAGGGGGAATCATATCCCCTACACCAAAAAAAAAAATAAAATAAAATTTTAAAAATTTGGATGTCAAGGAACTCTCTGCTAAGTGTCTACGGCACCCTACAACTAGGGATACTTATGCCTAGGTAAAATGGAAGGATCCACTTGTAGGCATATGGCATGATCCAGAGCACGTATTTAATATGTGGAAGAGGGCATGTTTGTGGTTTTTCTATAGGATGCTAAAGGAGCATGCCAACTGCCAGAATGATTGGTGAGACATGCTGATGCTGGGACAAAGAGTGGTGCTGACCTGTGAGCTTGCTGAGTGCCCTGACAATGGTGACAGGAAGGCTATATTGGACATCTGTTACTGACCTACCCTTGTTTGCCTATATCCCAGATTGGACAAGTTGCCTTGGCTCAAGCTTTTAGACCTTGTGGAACAGAAAACATGGAATGACAGTCTTTATTAGAAAGGCTGGTTATAGACATTTTCAAAGACATATTTGGAAGTTAGCTGCAGTTCTATATGATGCTATGTTAGCAAGAGATAGAATCTGGGCAGGATCTTACTTTGAATAAGTGTTAATACATGTGTTAAGGCTCCTAATTTTTATTGATTGGTCATGTTAAAATTTTGTTACTTCTACAGTTTTTAACATAAGTTGTATTAATTGTACATTTTCTAAATGTGTTTAGAGTGTTGAAATCTGGCATATCTGTTATGGTGGTCTATCAACTAGCTTTTGCTTTATTGCCTGTGAGTTTTACAGGGCCTTGGTATTCTCAATAAGGCTTACAAGTACTGGAAGACATAAGTCAGATTCTAAAACAGAAGCAAGAGGGTAATGGGCTTGATTATTACTGATATAGTAGCCTTAATTACATTAATAGCTAGCACCACTGCTTTTACAATGGCTTTGATGTAAAAAGTTAAGACAGCTAGCTACCTTTGTTATCATTTAGCAAAATGTTTTTAATAATGTTTTGACCATTCAAGAGGATTTAGATTGACATCTAAAACAGATTGACTCCTTGGCATCTCAACTTATTCATGTACATTACCATCGTCTTGATATGATTGACAGAGGCACTGAGTTGCCTGAGGCTAGTGAGACGTCTATGGGAGTGCACAAAACTCAGATTTGTGCACGACTGCTTGTGAGCAGCGTGGGCACCAGGAGCGGGGCAAGGCTAAGCACTGCAAGGGGAGGACCATGCATTCTGTCTCTGAGTTCCCTGGGAGTAAACCTGATTGCCTAAAGGTTGGTGTCCAGAGGTGTTCCTTAACCGTCATCAGAGCACCTAGAACCTTTCCTGTCAAAAAGACATCATTCTTGGGTTATCTCAAAGATATAAGAGGAATGAGAGTCAATGTTCTCACTTCCTGGTTAACACCCACTTGTCTTTAAGACAGGTCTTTGTTTGTTCACTGACTATCACATTGCTCTTAAAATAAATAAAAAGGGAGATGCCAAGAACCAACGGATTTGCAGCTTTCTTATTAGCCTGAGAGAGGACATTTTGTGTAGAAGTTAGGCTTGAAAGTAAATGTAGGCCTGAGTTTCAAGTTCCTGAGAACTAGGCTTTTGTTTAGGTTCTGTCTCCTAGGAGATGGATCCTTTCCCAGGTCAGGGTGACCCCCTTGCGGTTAAGTGGTTAGCAGAGCAAAGATGGTTGCCTTGGTAACATGTCCTGGTGGCTGGAAACCTGTAATCCTTGGAATCTCCCCACCCCTATATCATCGTCTAAAGCCCCATTACATTGTTTTAGAGTCCTTCTATATTAAGATTCTCATACTTCCTTCTCCTTGTACCTTATAAAAGCTTGGAAATAAAGTTAATCTTTGGAGCTTGAATGGACGGACTCTGTCTTGCTCCCAGGTATCTCTGACTCATGCCTCATACCTCATCCTTCAGTCCCCTTGTTAGGTCAACGTTGACTGACCCCACAGGCTTGGGCAAAAGAATCTTATTCAATTAAAAAATATAAGAAGAATTGAACAGCAAGCCACATTAGCCATGTGTGCATGGGAATAATGCACTTCTTTGGATGGAGACAAAAGACAGAGTTTTTTGAACAGTTAATTCAATGAATTTTCAAACTGTACAACTTCATGACCTACTATCATCACACAGGATTATATATAGAGTGTCTTTTTCAGAAAATGAGGTATAACATTGATAAATCAGTATATGAGGACAAATTTGTGAATGCTGTATTTACAACAGACAGTTCATACATTTCAGATAGAAAATTCATATGGAGTGTTTTGTTGCTTAATCAATCTTTATACAAGTATAAATGTAAAGACAGCTAAAATTTTAAAAAGGATTGCTAAAGTATTGCTTAAGAATCAATCAAAATTCTAGAGGTCATTAGGGGGTTAATATCTAAAAAACTCCCTGAAGATACATAATCTCCAAAGGCAAAGATCTTGATTAGGACAGTGATAAAATGTCAAAGTTATAAACCATGGATAGCTATAAAATCTACCAGAATTGTACGTGCCACCAAGGAAATATAAACATGTTTGCAAACAACAGAAAAGTATGTCCTCTCAGAAATTATTATGTAAGTATCTAGGGAACAATAAGGTGATTAAAATTAATCAGGATAAGTCACACTTACACAGTCAGCAATTTAACAACACAGTTAAGAAATGCACAGTAGAATTTGAGGATCAGTGTTCTTAGGAGCAGCAGAGAAAATGGTTTCAATCATGGTCCAGTTCCTGTCCATCCACTAGCCTAGCAGTTCCTTTGAACTTGGATTTTCCATGGCTGCTTCTTTGCAGTTACTACCACTGCTCTGGTCACTGAAAATTTCCACAAGGCCCAAATTGGCAACACCTGCAGATAAAGGGAATTTTTACATAGCTTTAAGACCCAAGGGAGTATTCTCTACACCTAGATTCACACCATGCAGATCCAGACTCCTCCAGACAAGGGTGGGCTTCTGATCCAACTTTCTTACTTCAGGCCCTCAGGCCCTCTCTTGAGTCTCCTATTAAAATAATGCTTTCAACCAAGGAATGATTCTTCCTGCCTACTCCAAGTGTTTCACATCACCAGGCGGTGTCATCAGTTGTCCTGCAGCTTAAGAGAAGTTTCCTTTTCCTGCAACGTTCTGACATAGACATGGTGGGTTCCTAAAAAATCTACCCATCAGAAGTTCTTCTAGGAATGCACGTCAGGCTCCTGTAGTGGGGCTTTTAATGTATATCTTACAATACTCTTCTACAAATAGTGAATGTTCCAAATCCAGTGAGCCTCAGTTTCCATGGTCTTCAAGCATGATATGGTTAATTTCCATGAGCCAGTGACTTGCATCTTTCTCAATCTGCTCATGCTGTCATCAACATAACACAAACTGTGAGTCTTCCTAGAACGATTTTGTCCACCATCACCATATGCTTGCTCTACCATAGGCAAGAAGCATGTGTATAAACTGTTACAGAATAAAGACATTCGTATTGTGTGAGGGGTAAAATGTAAGACGTATTTTCATTGGGCACAACTTGAAATTTTCCACGAACTTGGAAAGCACTTCAGAATTGGGATAATGTCCTCTCAGTCATCAAGCAGTGAAGCTTAGATTCATTGAACATGTGAAATTGGAATCTAGAGAGACTGTCATGCTGGTTACAATTTCCTACCTGTTAAGGGCTACTCCAGAAACCTAACTTTCCATTGTGTGGTGTGTGAGTTTCAATGTCCCTGAAAGAACAATTGACAGAAAATACCTATTTGAATGCAAGGGCCTCAATTGCTTATACTTGTAGTTAGATCCTACTAATGATGAGGATCTATTTGAACAACTTTCAATTCTGAGAGAAATGAAATATTATCAATCAGGCATTTCACACAAGTTGAACAATGTCCTTATTTTTTAAATCAAGTAAAAATATGTAGTGATATGGATTTGTTCATTGGAACATAGGATTATATTCAAAGATCTTAATTTTCTGAGACTTCCTGAATTTAGGACAAATATTCTAAAACAATGTTTTAGCTTGGATAAAGACTTTTTTCGATAGCCAATGAGCGCCAGGAGAAAGCTACCCTCCCAGAAGTATGGAAAAGCCATGAGTGGGGTAAAGGGGAGCACCACTGCTCACCAAGACCCGCCCGGAACTGGCAGGATGCAGAGCCTGAGGAGAACTCGGGGACAGGTAGCCTCTGAACCTTGCAGTTTCCATCTGTGAGGGGAGACCTCTGCCTGGGCCACCAGGACTCGGTGCCTGGGGACCTAAGACTGGGTTACAGGGCTACAGGAGAAAGCTGGTATCCCAGCAGGGCTGACACACCTTTGAGCACAGGCAAAACCACCACTTCTATTCAAACTCACTGGATCAAGAGGGATCCTTGCAGAGCCATCAGGACATAGGAACCAAAGGACAGCTGGGGACAAGATCCTTCTGGTTTCTGTCTGCACCCCAGAGCTGTCCCTGTGCCACAGCTCTCCAAATCCAAACACCTCTCAGAGAGAGCTGGTCTTCAAGGAGTATTGACACAGAGGCCTGCAGGAGGGGCAAGCCACAACCAGACAGAGTAAGATCAGCTAACATCAGAGTTAACAAGATGGCAAAAGGCAAGGGTAAGAACATAAAGAACAGAAACCAAGAGTACTTGGCACCATCAGAACCCAGTTCTCCTACCCCAGCAAGCCCTGGATACCCCAACACACCAGAAAAGCAAGATTCAGATTTAAAATCATTTCTCATGATGATAATAGAAGACGTTAGAAAGAAATGAATAACACCCTTAAAGAAATACAAGAGAACGGAGATAAACAACTAGAAACCTTTAAAGAGGAAATACAAAAATCCATTAAAGAATTACAGGAAAACACAAACAAACAGGCAGAATTTCAAAAAACACAATCAAACAGACAAAGGAAATGCACAAAACTATCCAGGAACTAAAAATAGAAATAGAAACAATAAAGAAATCACAAAGGGAGACAACCCTGGACTTAGAAAACTTAGGAAAGAGATCAGGAGTCATTGATGTAAGCATCACCAACAGAATACAAGAGATAGAAAGGAGAATCTCAGAAGCAGAAGATACCATAGATATCATCGACACAACAGTAAAAGTAAATGCAAAATGCAAAAAGCTTCTAACCCAAAAAAACCATGAAATCTAGGATGCAATGAGAAGACAGAACCTAAGGATAATAGGTATAGAAGAGAGTAAAGATTCCCAACTTAAAGGACCAGTAAATATCTTCAACAAAATTATAGAAGAAAACTTCTCTAACCTAAAGAAAGAAATGAACAACAAAGGATAATGGATGGTAAACGTCAACTCAAAGAGGGAAAATACACCCTGGAAAAAGCAAGAAAGTAATCTTTTAACAAATACAAATGAAGATAGCCACATAAAAGTAAAAATAACATTGAAAATAACAGGAACCAACAATCACTATTCCTTACTATCTCTGGACATCAGTGGACTCAATTCCCCAGTAAAAAGACATAGACTGACAGACTGCATCCATAAAGAGGACCCAGCATTTTGCTGCATTCAAGAAACACAGCTCCATGATAAAGACAAACACTACCTCAGATTAAAGGGCTGGAAAACAATTTTGTAGGCAAATTGTCCCAAGAAACAGACTGGAGTAGCCATTCTAATATCAGATAAAATCGAGTTTAACCCAAAAGTCATCAAAAAAGATAAGGAAGGACATGTCACACTCATCAAAGGAAAAAATCTACCAAGAAGAACTCAATTCTGAACATCTATGCTCCAAATGCAAGGGCAACGACATTCATAAAAGAAACTTTATTAAAGCTCAAAGCACACATTGCCCCTCACACCATAATAGTAGTCGACTTCAACACCCCATTATCATCAATGGACAGATCTTAGAAACACAAACTAAAGAGATACACAGTGAAACTAACAGATGTTATGGAACAAATGGATCTAACAGATATCTATAGAACATTTCATCCTTAATCAAAAGGATATACCTTCTTCTCAGCACATCATGGTACTGTCTCCAAAATTGACCATATAGTAGGTCACAAAACAAACCTCAACTAATACAAGAAGATTAAAACAATCCCATGCCTCCTATCAGATCACTATGGATTAAGAATTGGTCTTCAATGGCAACAATAACGACAGAAAGCCCACATACACATGGAAGATGAACAATGCTCTACTGAATGACAACGTGGTCAAGGAATAGAGAAAGAAAGAAATTAAAGACTTTCTGAAATTTAATGAAAATGAAAGTATAACATACCCAAACTTATGGGACACAATGAAAGCAGAGTTAAGAGGAAAACTAATACCTTTAACGGCCTCCAAAAAGAAACTGGAGACAGCATACATTAGCGGCTAAAAAGCACACCTGAATGCTCTAGAACAAAAAGAAGTTAATGCACCCAAGAGGAGTAGAAGGCAGGAAATAATCAAACTCGGGGCTGAAATCAACCAAGTAGAAACAAAAAGAACTATACAAAGAATCAACAAAACCAAGAGTTGGTTCTTTGAGAAAATCAACAAGATAGATAAACCCCTAGCCAGACTAACCAGAGGGCACAGAGACAGGATCCAAGTTAAAAAATTAGAAATGAAAAGGGAGACATAACAACAGATTCTAAGGAAATTCAAAAAATCATCAAATCCTACTACAAAAGCCTATACTCAACAAAACTGCAAAATCTGGATGAAATGGACAATTTTCTAGACAGATACCAAATACCAAAGTTAAGTCAGGATCAGATAAACCATCTAAACAGTCTCATAATGCCTAACGAAATTGAAGCAGTCATTAAAACTCTCCCAACCAAAAACAGCACAGGACCAGATGGGTTCACTGCAGAATTCTATCAGACTTTCAAAGAAGTACTAATACCAATACTCTTCACTCTATTCCACAAAATAGAAAAAGAAGGAACACTACCCAATTCCTTCTATGAGGCCACAGTTACACTGATACTAAAACCTCACAAAGACCCAACAATGAAAGAAAACTTCAGACCAATGTCCCTTATGAATATCGATGCAAAAATACTCAATAAAATTCTCGCAAACTGAATTGAAGAACACATCCAAAGGATCATTCATCTTGATCAAGTAGTCTTCATCCCAGGGATGCAGGGATGGTTCAATACCCAGAAATCCATCAATGTAATCCACTACATAAACAAACTCAAAGAAAAAAACCACATGGTCATTTCATTAGATGCTGAAAAAACATTTGACAAAATTCAAGATCCCTTCAAGATAAAAGTCCTGGAAAGATCAGGAATTAAACGCCTATACATAAGCATAGTAAAAGCAATATACAGCAAACCAGTAGCCAACATCAAAATAAATGGAGAGAAATTTGGTGCAATCCCACTAAAATCAGGGACTAGGCACGTTGCCCTCTCTCTCCCTACCTATTCAATATAGTAATTGAAGTTCTAGCTAGAGCAATTAGACAACAAAACGAGGTCAAAGGGATACAAATTATGAAGGAAGAAATCAAATATCACTCTTTGCAGATATATGATCGTATACTTAAGTGACCCGAAAAACTCCACCAGAGAACTGCTGCAGCTGATAAACAACTTCAGCAAAGTTGCCGGATATAAAATTAATGCACACAAATCAGTAGCCTTCCTATACTCGAAGGATAAGCAGGCTGAGAAAGAAATTAGGGAAATGACACCCTTCATAATTATCACAAACAATATAAAGTATCTTGGTGTGACTCTAACCAAGCAAGTAAAAGATCTGTATGACAAAACTTCAAGTCTCTGAAGAAAGAAATCGAAGAAGACCTCAGAAGATGGAAGCTCTTCCATGCTCATGGACTAGCAGGATTAATATAGGAAAATTGGCCATCCTGCCAAAAGCAATCTACCAATTCAATGCAATCCCCATCAGAATTCCAACTCAGTTCTTCATAGACTTAGAAAGAGCAAATCCCAAATTCATTTGGAGCAACAAAAAACCCAGGACAGCAAAAGCTATTCTCAACAACAAAAGAACTTCTGGTGAATTGGCATTCCTGACCTCAAGCTGTACTAAAGAGCAGTAGTGATAAAAAAAAAAGCTGCATGGTATTGGTACAGCGACAGGCAGGTAGATCAATGGAATAGTATTGAAGACCCAGAAATGAACCCACACACCTACGGTCAATTGAATTTCAACAAAGGAGCTAAAACCATCCAGTGAAAAAAAGACAGCATTTTCAATAAAATGTGCTGATTCAACTGGCGGTCTACATGCAGAAGAATGTGAATTGATCCATTCCTATCTCCCTGTACAAAGCTCAAGTCCAAGTGGATCAGGGGCCTCCACGTAAAACCAGATACACTGAATCTAGTAGAAGAGAAACTGCGGAAAAGCCTGGAACACATGGGCACAGGGGAAACGTTCCTGAACAGAACACCAATGGCTTATGCTCTAAGATCAAGAATCAACAAATGGGACCTCATGAAATTGCAAAGCTTCTGTAAGGCAAAGGACACTGTCAATAGGACAAAACAGCAACCAACATATTGGGAAAAAATTTTTACCAATCCTAAGTCTGAAAGAGGGCTAATATCCAACATATACAAAGAACTTAAGAAGTTAGATTCCAGAAAACTAAATAACCCCATCAAAAAATGGGGAACAGAGCTAAACAGAGAATTCTCAACTGAGGAAATTCGCAGGGCTGAGAAGTACCTAAAGAAATGTTCAACATCCTTAGTCAGCAGGGAAATGCAAATCAAAACAAGACTGAGATTCCACCTCACACCAGTCAGAATGCCTAAGATCAAAAACTCAGGTGACAACAGATGCTGGCGAGGATGTGGAGAAAGAGGAACACTCCTCCATTGTTGGTGGGATTGCAAGCTGGCACAACCACTCTGGAAATCAGATTGGCGGACCCTCAGAAAAATGGACATAAAACTACCTGAGGACCCAGCTATACCACGCCTGGGCATATACCCAGAAGATGCTCCAACATGTAATAAAGACACATGCTCCACTATGTTCGTAGCAGCCATATTTGTAATAACCAGAAGCTGGAAACAACCCAGATGTTCCTCATCAGAGGAATGGATGCAGAAAATGTGGTACATTTACGTAATGGAGTACTACTCAGCTATTAAAAACAATGATTTAGCTGGGGGGAGTGGCGCACGCCTTTAATCCCAGCACTTGGGAGGTAGAGGCAGGTGGATTTCTGAGTTTGAGGCCAGCCTGATCTACAGAGTGAGTTCCAGGACAGCCAGGGCTACACAGAGAAACCCTGTCTCGAAAAGAAACAAAAAACAAAAACAAAAAAACAAACAAACAAAAACCCAATGATTTAATGAAATTTGCAGGCAAATGGATGGAACTTGAAAATATCCTGAGTGAGGTAACTCAGTTAGAAAAGAACGAACATGGTATGTACTCACTGATAAGTGGATATTAGCCCAAACGTTTGGAATATCCAACTTTCAATTTATAGTAACCACTGGAATGAGAGTGAGGTCACAGATGGAGGAATTGGAGAAGGGACTGAAGGAGCTGAAGGAGTCTGCAGCCCCATGGAGGGAGCAACAGTGTCAACTGGAATGACACACCCCCTGGTCATCCTAGAGGCTTGACCACCAGCCAAAGAATACACATGGAGGGACCTATTTTTCGGACCACATATGTGGCAGAGGAAGGCCTTGTTGGTCATCAGAGGGAGGAGAGGCCCCAGTAAAGGAGAATGTCAAGGTGGGAATATGGGAGAGGATTGGCGGGAGGGTGGGAGGTGGAATTCCCTCTTAGAAGTGGGGGAGGGGGAGGGCATAGGTGGTTTCCAAAGAGACCTAGAAAGGGGGAAACATGGGAAATGTAAAGAGTATCAAAAATTTTTTTTCATCTTTTTTCAGTACTTCCAAATGTATTTCTCTCCCTGCTTCAACTATATTTTGGCTGATAGGGATGCTTAAACATTAATTTGCAATTATGCAAATATATGCATGTAATATGTTAATTTAAAAAGAGAATTTTAAGAGAACAGAATTCCAAAATTAGATTTGTTCTAAGCAGAGCACGTTGTAGACACTCTTTGTAAATTATTTCCTGGCATTTTCTTGTTTGTCTTTCTCTTTTTCTGCTTTGAGTTACTGCTTTTTAAGTCTTTGTGGACATGTTTTTTAGTGTGGACTTTCATGTGGATTTTGAGGTTGGAAAACTATGAAATCTTATAAACTGTGCCCAAGGGTGGAAATGAGTTTTTTTCAGGAAGAGCAACTATCTCATACACAAGGGGACATGTGTCCTCTTCTCCACTCTAATGTTCAAAACCATTAATGTTAATTGAATGGAATAAGGTACAAAGAAAAGAAAGCTGTATTTAAAAGTATGATAAACATTCATTTAAATCCTAACACCATAAATCTCTTAAGCAATGTATGAATGTTTTTTATGCCTTAGGCTACTTTAAAAACTGTCTGCCCTACAAATTATTTAGTGCCTGGCACAGAGAAGATGTTCAGAAAATGATGTCTGACAGTAATTGTTATGATTACTCTTGAGTACATATTTCTAGCCCAAAAAGTCCCGTCATATCCTTTGAATGTACCCAAAAGATTCTGTCTTCCATAGACTCTACAACTTATTTCTATAACTCTCCACCTTTTCTCTCATCTATACATGTATTTAGCCATCCTTCATATTTGGCTGATTTATTGAAAGACTTTCAGCATTCTTTCACTATTCAGCCAGCTATCTTAATCCAAACTATTTCTGACAAAGCAAAACAATCCTTGGTTTATTAAAAACTCCTCTGTGCTATTTAATCATGGCTGAAGAGAATTCAATTTGGTCTTCATTATTACAGTAGTTTATAGCCATCAGTTGTAGTACCTGACTAGGATAAATGCTTGTCCTTTATTGGTATAGTAAAACCAACCCTGTGGAATAAATTTTTCTTCCATTTTGATGATAACATCACAGATTTAGTGTTCTATGTTTTTATAATTGACGATTCATTGTACGAAATATGGATTAACTCAAACCATTGTTCAGATAGTTTCATCTATAATATTGAGAGGTAGTGGAGAACTCAGTCCACTGAGCTTAACAGGTTAAATCTAGTATGGAATACGGGTGTATATATTATGAATTGTGCCAGGGTATCTGAAAGAAATGGAGAACATATTCCATTTGAAGCTTTACTTTTCTCCATTTATTTATTTATTTGACTTTACATCCCAATTGCTGTCCCCCTCTTATCTGCTCTCACACATTCCGCACCCCTCCCACTCTCCTTTGAGAGACTGGTACATCAAGTATCAGCAGAACTGGGCACATCAAGTATCTCCCACTGGGCCAGACACAGCAGCCTAGGTAGGGGAATAGGATCAAATGGCAGGCAACAGCTTTAGGGACAGCCTCCATTCCAGTTTTTGGGGGACCCAGATGAAGACCACACATATGCTACATATGTGTGTGGGAGACTAGGTCCAGTCCATGTCACTCTTTGGTTGGTGGTTCACTCTCTGAGAGCCCCCAAGGGTCCAGGTTAGTTGACTCTGTTGGTCTTTCTGTGGGGTTTCTACCACCTATGAGGACCTTAGTTTGAAACTTCACTGGTCCTTCTCCTCTCTTCTCCTCTCTTCTCCTCTCTTCTCCTCTCTTCTCCTCTCTTCTCCTCTCTTCTCCTCTCTTCTCCTCTCTTCTCCTCTCCTCTCCTCTCCTCTCCTCTCCTCTCCTCTCCTCTCCTTTTCCCTCCTCTCTCTCGTCTCCTCTCGTCTCCTCTCCTCCTCTCCCCTCCCCTCTCCTCTTCTACCCATTGCAGCTACTTTGTCTTCCACCAGGCTTACACCCTTTGACTCCCATGCTGACAAGGATATGAGAGACATAAAGGTCAGGGTTCAAATCCATTTCTCCCACCAGTCCTCCTCTGCCTCTCTGTCCTGTATGTAGGTGAGGTAAGACAGTGACTACCATGGCTCTGAGAACTGCCCTTCTAAATGCTATAAATGCAGCACTCAAGAGCTCAATGAACAAGACCATTTTAGACAATATTTAGGCGACATGCATCACACCTGCCCAGGGACTGAGGACTTCACAAGCCAAAACCTACTAGCATTCAATATCCTTGGACCAAGCTCTCCTCTTAGGCTATTTTGGGATCCTGGCCTCTTAGGGCAGGAATCTTTCCCAACACAGAGGTAGAGCATCAGATGCAGTAAAGCTCTTCCTTCTATGGATTCAATATAGGTGTAGAGGGGACAGGATGGATAGGGGGATGCTCACTTGTATAAGAGGGTACAGCCCCAAAATCATCAGGAGACACGTCTGTACCCCACCCTAGTTGCAATTGTCCACTAGAATCCCCAGGAATTCCAATGTTCTCAACACTCACCTGTCTTGCACCACCTCTACCAGATTTTCAGGTCCCTGCTCATCCCGGGATGTCTCACAAAGATGGCAAGAGTAGCCAGGTCCTCAGGATCAGGAAACATGCAGCAGTTGATAAGGAAACAGAACACACCTGTGAGGTTGATGAGAAACCACAATTCCCTCTAAATTTGGGTTATTGTTTGAGGGTTGTCCCTAGTTACACAAGTCATACCATCCACTGATTAGCCACTTTGTTCCCAGTCCCTTCCCTCTCAAAATCCTCAGCTCAAACTTAAGTTCAGGGAAAAATGTCCTCCCAGGGTTCACTTTGGGAGAGAGGTTGTTTCAATGGGCAGACCTAATGCCAGTCAATGCCCTAGGTTAGGATACATCCAGCAATGTTTAGACACCAGGCTGCCCTCACTGAGTCCGAAGCTCAGAGTGATCTGTAGGAAGTGTGTACTCATACATGTCACCCTCTTCCACATCACTGCTCTCATAGAAGCCTGGGAACACAGTTCTGAGTTTAGGGAGAGGAGAAGGGCAAGATGAGTGATAGAGTCCCGTAACCACACTGGACAATCCACATGAACCCTTGCTTACTCAGGGGAATTGGAAACACCACCCTCTTTGTTATTTTCTCAAAAACTCTGCAGCATAGAGTAGACCTTCTGTTCACTAGTGACCACAATGGGTACTCTCCTGGGACCCTTGGGTGGGCAAAGCATCAGTGGGCAAATTGAAGCACCTTGTCCCATTGAGTCTATATCCCCTATTAGTGCCAGCTCTGTTTGTACACCATCTGACCTTGCTGTAGTGAGTAGTGCATAGACAGTGTCCCCACAGAGCATTTAACAAGGGCCACACACTCTTCTTGTGTGTTTATTTATTTTAGAGAAAGTAACTATGTAACTGAACTCGGTCTGCCTCTTGAGTGCTGAGATTAAAGGCCCAGGTCTCCATGCTTACTTCTGTTTTAGAGGTAAGGAACCATGTTGCCCAGGAAGGCCTCCAACTCAACACCTTTGACTCTACTTCCCAGTGCAGAGATTATATGCAGGAATCTGGCTTACTTATTATCTGGGGAAAGAGTGGGAGGTGAGACAAGATTCTCTCTCTGAGGAAGCCACATTCTAAAGAGATGAAAGACCAGTTAATCACCAAGGAATTCTGTGTTACAGTACTGAATATGGACACTTGCTGGGAATCTGGAGGCCAGAGCCAAGTGCCTGCATGCCACTGGATGGTCATTTGAAGAGAGATCTGAGAAGGTGACTAGAGCAGAGATCTAGGAACTCACAGGGACAGGTTCAAATGCCCTGCACAGTCAGTAGCTTGGTGTGTGAGGAGGAGTCAGGATGAGACCATGGCCAGAGCATAGTGAGGAGTGAAGGTAGAGGGATGGAGCCCAGAGTGTAAGAGGGTTCAGGGACAAGGGACATGTTTTTACAAGATTTCTTCTTGAGGATGAGAGATGATGGAAAGCATTAACTGTGAAAGAGATTTTGTAGATTCTAGAAATGTACTAAAGACCTTTTAGAGAAGGACTAGCAGTCAGTACATGGAAGATGTAAAAGGGAGGCAAAGTTAAGGCTGAGCCCAAGGCATAGCTTGACTTATTAGGTTCAGGAAGCTGCCATTTATAGAAATAGGAAGAGGGGCTACACTGAGGATGGGGTTAGAAACCAGGTTCTTTGATATTGATCTGAGATTAAGATACTCTTTAAAGTTCCATTTTATTTTAAATATTTTTGTGAGTAAGCTTTTTATACATGGGGTGAAACACTGAACCACAGAGGTTGGGATTTCTAATTTCCAAGAGGATTTGCATGCTGCATTTAATAAACCTTAAGATTTACGTGAGAAAACAAACTCTAGTGTGAGATTTAAATGTAGTTAATTTCCCTCTTGGGTTTCTTTTTTTGAGTTGTATTGCCATTTTAGATAGGGTCTTACTAAAAAGCATGTCTGTCCTCACACTTGCTGTGTTGGCCAGGCTGGTCTTTCATTAAGAGAGCCCTTTCTACATGCCTCATACCCCTGGTAGAGCTGGGATAACAAGCAAGTACACCCCACCTGAGGCTTCCATCTTCTTTAAATATATGTCTCCCTATATGTCCCAGGCTAGCCAGGAAAGGAAGATCCACATACCTCAGCTCAGCTATCAAGTGTGAGCTGCCAACTACTTTGTACCTTTAATTTTATATTTTTACAGGTTCTTATCAAGTTTCCCTTTAAGGGTTGTACCTTGCATAATGGGCCATCAACTGCTCTCAGTTGCCAGAGCAGGTGAGATGAGTGGCCTATTTTCCCATGGTGTTCTCAGTGTTGTTCTTGAGGCCCAGGTAAGAAGAAATGTTAATTTATACCAAGGGCTTAGGAGAGATGACTCAGTCACTTAGAGCACTGGATATTCTTGTAGAGAACCTGGGTTTCATTTGCAATACCTACAACCATCACACACTATATTATGACATAGCAAGCAAGACAATGCTACCACTCCACCTTCTTGTATTGTTGCTGAGGCCATTATAGGTTTAACTAGAATCTGATCTCCTTGAAGAATCCAATGGAAATTATTCAACTCCATTTCTAGGAACCCAAGGTCAGGATATCCTGCATGACTTATCTCAGCCTGTTTGTGCTGGAATCCCCTCTGGCTAACTGCTTATCTTAGAATCTACTAGAGACTGCTTGCTTCTGTTAGGATCCCACTTCAGCTGCCTGACATGAACATCTGGCACTCAGCTCAGCTCTCTTCCCCAGGATTAGAAATGAAGAACCATTTTGGTATACAGTTGTCTCTCTATAGACATCTGTGTGTTAAACATGATTTTTGCTGTAACAAACCAATTCAACCATTTTTGGCCTAATTTAAACCAAGCATTTACTAAATACTAAATACTGACCAAGAGCTGGACGTAGGTTAGGAAAATCCCCTCAATTTGTAAAATAGAATGGCCTCAGTCACAAGTTACAGGCTTTTTTTTTTTTTCCTTGTGCTAAAATCAATTAGGTCATCACATAGTCTCATGAAACGTTGTTACTCCTAAAGAACTACAATTCCCATTCATGTTCTTCCAAAATGTTTACTGCTTTCTATATTATATTAGCAAGCCTTTTGATTTTTGTATCTCTATTATTCAAGTGTCTCTATGCTTCTAGGGCTGTAGCTGACATATTACTAGAGCTTCCCTTGTCATTCTTTGTTGAGTTATTTCTTCAAACTCTCCCCCTGTACCCATAAACAGTTTGTATGCTAACTCTTTCATTCTCCTCTTTATTTCAGACATGTTAAATAACTCTCTTCGAGCGAAGTTGTTATATATCCATCCACAGCAAAAATTCATCTTTAGTTAGATAGGCTCAGGTTATTTTAAACAAATCATGAGGAGTCATAAGCATTTAAATGCCAAAGATTCCCATAAGGGATTCTTATCCTCTGTTATTCTCCATACTCACTGGGAAACAGCCTATCAATTTACCCTGTTGCTGAGCTTGAAGTACACCAGTAGTAAATCTGATAGGACCCTTTTGCTTCTTTTTACATTTTTCAAGGGGTCTTGTGGAATGACATATTTAAATAATTCATGATAGCCACTTAAGTTTATGATATTTTGGTAATTTCTTTCTAAGTCAGATTCTTCCTCTGAGGTTGATTTCCCCTCTTCTAATTCACCATTACTCTCTCCTGACCTAGTTTTCTCAGACTTTTCTGTAAAGGAATAAACATTTTTCTTAGATCTTGAGTGAGATTGTAGTAATGGAGTGGCCACACAACAGGTGAATCTAGTATCTCCTGATCACATATGGCTTTTTTGTCATCTGCCAATGCCTTCCTAAGCACATTCTAAATAGCAAACACTATAAGGCACATGCCTAATCTTCCACTCTCTGTAAACTAGTTTTTAATATGTAACCCTACTTTCTTCCATGCCAGTTAGACTTCTCCAACCTCATAGTCATTTTCAGATCAATTCCATACCATGCTATACCTGAAGAATGGTGTCTGGGCACATCTGTATCAACCACAGGTTGTTTTCCACTCAGGAGACCATGCTCTTATCATACAATCTCCACTTTAATCAATCATGCTTTATTAGATTGGAATGATTTTCTTAATGAAAAGTTTCTTAAAATAATGCTTTTTAAATGGGCTAGTTAGTATCCACTGCCCTACATATTTTCTTAACTTTTTTAACACAATGTCATGTCATACATAAAGACATTCGATAATATCTCCTGCATGATACAGCACAGTGCCTTTCCTGGATCTTGCATGCACTCTGTGCCATGCATATGATATTCTGTGACTTCTCTTGCATTTAGGTATGTGGATGCTGGTGCCTGTGTGCTCCTTTACATGTGGAGGCCAGAGGTCAACAGCGGATCTCTTTCTCAATTGCTTTCCACCTTATTTTTGTTACAGAATCTTTCACTAAATCTAAATCATTCTGTCTCCACTGCCTAAGCACTGAGACTATAACTGGAAGCTAACTTTGGCAATATTTTACATAGGTTGTAGGGAACAGAACTCCAGTCCTTATGCTTGCACAGAAACTGAGCCATCTCATAACCTCTGGCTTCTCTTATATGCATTCTATTGAAAAGGCTTTTCTTAACTCATTCTATCTCCCCCTTTTCCTTTAAGAATGACCTCCATTTCTCCTTTGATGGTGTCTAGATTAACTTCACTCATATTTGAAAACATTATGCTTTGGCATGATCTCCTCAAAACTTATAGATAGCAAGGGAGTAGGAGTGACCATTAGTCACTGTTGGAAATATAGACCATCAAAAACAATATAAACATCGGAATGAGGAAAAGTTCATCTGAGATTTTGGAATTACGGTTTGTATGATTGGGAGATGCTGTGATTAGTGACACATCTTTGGTTTAATTTTTTTTTACGTATTTTATCAAAAGGCTTTTGTGGGATTATGAGAAAACAGTGGGATATACAGCTCAGGGAATCTGTCTCCATATCTAGACAATTGCTAGAAAGAATCTGTAAGTTAAGGATAGGTGTTTGAGAATTCTAAGCATATTAAAGGTTTGCATCTTCTAGGAGAAGGAAGGCATGGATGAAATATTATGCTTAATTTTGCTTAATTTCATTTCTTTTCATAGTAGCCACTGCCCATGTCTGCCAGCTGTGTGCCTACTCCTTGAAGGAGCCAGGAAACCAAACAGCATTCTTTCTTCCAAATATCAGTAATTTATGCAGTGTTCACTAATTGCCACTTCTGGCCAGAATGGTGCAGATGGAGAGGTCAGCAGTCAGTGTTGTTACCCTTTCCTCCATTGTTGCAGGCCCCTCTTCTAGCTGCAATGGCTGCTAATGTGGAGAATTGATGTGTGAATGTTTAATGATTTTAGCTAAAATCAAATTACATCATTTTCTCTCTCCCTTTCCTCCTACAGCCTCTCTAAGATACCTTCCCTCAAAACTATCCCATGCTCCCCATTCTCAATCTGACATCCCCTTTTATTTTAATTATTGTTTTAAGCATGTATGTGTGTGAATGTGGTCACTCACAGATATACATATAACCATAACCTGATGATTGTCTTTTTGTTTTTTGTGTGTATATGGTTTCAAGGTTGACCCCTCTGCAATTGGCTCAGGGAACATCATAGAGGAAGGGAGGAAAAATTGTAACAGCTGGAATACCAGAAAGTCTGCTTTAAACTGACTCTTTATCAATGACTGTATAACCAAGACAGGAAAAATGACAATATTCATACACACATTAACATTGAAGGGAGAAAAAAAAATTCAGGATCTTATAACTAAGCAAAGTACTGCAAACAACTAATGACAGCTAGAAGAGAAACTGGTCTTTTCCAGAGATGCCCAACAACCATTATTGGGATATATATTTTTTTCTTTTCATGTGAATTGTTATTTTCCTCCCCTCTTAGCATTTTCTGCTTTGTTACACACCCCCTGTAAATCAGGTGCCTTTTTAAAAAGAGCTGAATTTGAATTCCTACTTACAGACAAAAACCACAGATGACTCTCACTCTACCCAAAGGAAACAACAAGAAAAAAAAATCCACTATGTGGCAGGCAACACTTTGATGTTTGACCTCATCAAATCATGGTCTCTATTTTCCCACAGGCCATTTTTGATACCCACCCCAATCTCTATTTTACACCTAATCTCCGTCTTTGAGTCTTCTTACTCTTCTTGGAAAGAATTCTGCCTTAGCAGCTTCAGTCTTTTGGGGGGAATATAATTATCTAAATTGGCATGGATTAAGAACTCAGCTCCCCCATGAAAATGATTCCTTATTAAAGATTAAGTGGTAACAAGTATGTCAACAGCACTCCCAGCTCTAGAATAATTCTAAGCAAATAAAAAAATGACAACAGTTCCTATTTTCAATCTGGAACCCCTCCCTGGGCCTCTTTGTACCCCAGGTGGCACAGAGTTCTCTAATTTGTTCAGGTGTTGGATCATGGGAGCCAGTAGACAGGTGATGGGGACAGCAGCTTTATCCATGGTGAGGATTCAGGGGGTGGAAGCCAGGGAAGCAGCTGGTTTTGAGGCAGCCTTATGAGGCTGGCTTTTGTAGGCATGTTGAGCCAGGCCACTAGGCCTGCTCAATCCAGGCCTACTTCCTGTTTCCTGTAGTGTCTGCCTTGGCTGACATGGCAACACTGCCCTCTGCTGGAACTGCTCAGTCATCATACTTCACCTAAGTTCCTATGGCCAAGGACAATGGCTGGCAGCATAATGGGGAGCAGAAAGCATTGACAACTAAGCAACTATAGGGTCAGTTCTTGCGTGGCTAGAATGCCAAGAGTCCCCATCTGTGATATCTGCCACAATCCAAGCTTTTGGAATCAGACAGACAGCTCTCCCATGTATTTATTATGTGACCCCAGGCATTTCTAAAAATCAGAACAAAGAGAAAGTTATCTATAGTATATGCCTATAGTGCATAAAAATCGAGATTTTGCTTTTTACCTAGGGTGATTATTCCTCCACCTTTCCTCAAGATTTCTATATTTATATTAGCTACCTTAGTGTAATTATTAACAATTCTTTATTTGTTCTCAAATGGTCTGTTTTCTTTATTACAGTGCTAGTCTTTCTATGGTTATATTTGTTCTGCTACTCAGTCTCTCTAGGTAGCTCAGGCTAACCTAGAATTCTCTTTGAAGCCAAAGATGAACCTGGAATGTCTGAATCTCCTACCCATACCTTCAGTATACTAGGGATGACAGGCAACACACCTAACTCGTGCTGAGTTGGCATTCCCACCCATGTTCTATGCATACTAGGCACTCACACTACCAATTGAGCTACATCCAGAGCTCCACTGTCTAATTTTCGAAAGAGAAGTGTGAGGATGAATAGATGCTTCAATGGTGAGAACTGATTGTGTTTCCAGAGGGCACAGGTTCCATACCCACATGGTGACTCATAAGTGTTACTCCTATCCAGGGGATCAGATACCCTCTTCTGACCTCCAGAGCCACCAGGCACAGATGTGGTACATGGACATACATTCAGGAAATTCATCCATACAGACAAAATAAAAATAAAGAAAAAAAATTTTAAAAAAACAGTTGTGCCATGCTACTCCCTTTCTTTTCTGTAAGTCCAACTAGTTGCTAGCTTCCCTGCACCCAGCAAAGAGAGGATATGCCACTGCTAGGAAATGTCTAAAAAGTCAGGCATTGGTGGTGCATGCCTTTAATCCCAGCACTTGGGAGGCAGAGGCAGGCAGATTTCTGAGTTTGAGGCCAGCCTGGTCTACAGAGTGAGTTCCAGGACAGCCAGGGCTATACAGAGAAACCCTGACTCAAAAAACCAAAAAAAAAAAAAAAAAAGAAAATGTCTAAAAAGGCTATATTAGGTACCAGAGCAACTGTAGAGGGAGCCTAAACAAACTTCTCAGCATAAGGGGCATGCTAACATTTGCTTGGCCCTCCTGCAGGACTGCAGCAAGGCACAAAAGCAAAGAGTGTGAAAAGGCAGTATTAACTAGAAGTAAAGTGTCGGTCTCACTCTAAATGAGTACCAACTACCCACAGTTGAAAACCTAGGAAAAAAGATAAAAAATTAAACATGTAAAAGCAGAAACTGAGAAATGTAGGGAATTAAGGAAATGTCTTCTAATGTGGTAGCTCAAATCATTGACAATGGATACATTTTGTTACACTGAAATCCTGATGGGAAGTTGGCACCAATGCCAGGATAGCAGCTGATCTGCATGTCTAATTACATAAATTTGCATTGGCCTGGTGTTGAAATATAAATGCTGATATTAAGGAAAGTCATTTTCTCCCAGATTAAGGCATCTCAATATAGCACAGCAACAAAGACGCATACTAGTCTTTTACCTTGTCTTTGCATGATCTTGAATGTATTGTTTTCTTATCCAGAAATGGAACCAATAATAACACTTGTCAAAGAAGGTTGGTGCAAGGATTAAACGAGCTAATGTGAGTGAGGGATTTAGGGCATAGCGTAGGTTATTAAGCTCTCAGATATTAGCGACTACTATTATCCCAGTGCCTGCCCATTGCCCGTCACCATTAACCCCAGTTACACAGCTTCTACTTTTTTTTCTTTCTGAAAATCATGAAAGTTGAGTATTTAGAGCTAGGAGGGATCTCAGAACATCCAATCTGTCACTTTCAAACTTATTTTATTTCTTTTCAAATAACCATGGAACACTTTTGAAAAATGAAAGCTTACATGGAAACCCAGCATGAAGAGACGTGGAGTATTGTGGTTAAAGAAATGGGCTCTGCAAACAGACAGGCCTGATTTCCAGCCCTGACAAACTGCTTATTAGCCTTCTGACTCGGGGCAAATGATTTACCTTGGCGTTAAGCCTCTGTTTCATAAAGTGTAAAATGGCAATAGTTGCTGTAAATATTTCATAAGGTTGCTGCAGAGTTCAGTAACTTCACACTTATTGAGTGTTTAGTGCAATTCCTGGCACATTATAA
>JAPYYD010002697.1:0-19730 GCA_028551405.1 Uromys caudimaculatus | reverse complement strand
CGGTTGGTGGCCCATTATGCAAGGTACAACCCTTAATAAGGGAAACTTGATAAGAACCTGTAAAAAAATAAAATTAAAGGTACAAAGTAGGTGGCAGCTCACACTTGATAGCTGAGCTGAGGCATGAGGATCTTCCTTTCCTGGCTAGCCTGAGACACATAGGGAGACATATATTTAAAGAAGATGGAAGCCTCAGGTGAGATGTACTTGCATGTCATCCCAGCACTACATGGGGTGTGAGGCATGTAGGAAGAGCTTTCTTAGGGAAAGACCAGCCTGGTCGACATAGCAAGTATCAGGCCAGATATGCTTTTTAGTAAGACCCTATCTAAAATGGCAATACAACTCAAAAAAAGAAACCCAAGAGGGAAATTAACTACATTTAAATCTCACACTAGAGTTTGTTTTCTCATGTAAATCTTCAGATTTATTAAATGCAACATGCAATTCCTCTTGGGAATTAGAAATCCCAACCTCTGTGGTTCAGTGTTTCACCCCATGTATAAAAAGTTTACTCACAAAAATATTTAAAATAAAATGGAATTTTAAAGAGTGTCTTAATCTCAGATCAATATCCAAGAACTTGGTTTCTACCCCCATCCTCAGTGTAGCCCCTCTTCCTATTTCTATAAATGGCAGCCTCCTGAACCTAATAAGTCAAGCTATGCCTTGGGCTCAGCCTTAGCTTTGCCTCCCTTTTACATCTTCCATGTACTGACTGCTAGTCATTCTCTAAAAGTTCCTTAGTACATTTCTAGAATCTACAAAATCTCTCTCACTGTTAATGCTTTCCATCACCTCTCAGCCTCAAGAAGGAATCTTGTAAAAACATGCCCCTTGTCCCTAAATCCTCTTACGCTCTGGGCTCCATCCCTCTACCTTCACTCCTCACTATGCTCTGGCCATGGTCTCATCCTAACTCCTCCTCACACACCAAGCTACTGATTGTGCAGGGCATTTGAACCTGTCCCTGTGAGTTCCTAGATCTTTGCTCTAGTCACCTTCTCAGTTCTCTCTTCAAATGTCTATCCGGTGGCATGCAGGTACTTGGCTCTGGCCTCCAGATTCCCAGCAAGGGTCCATATTCAGTATTGTATCACAGAATTCCTTGGTGACTAACTGGTCTTTCATCTCTTTAGAATGTGGCTTTCTCAGAGAGAGAATCTTGTCTAGCCTCCCACTCTTTCCCCAGATAATAAGTAAGCCAGGTTCCTGCATATAATCTCTGCACTGGGAAGTGGAGTCAAAGGTGTTGAGTTGGAGGCCTTCCTGGGCAACATGGTTCCTTGCCTCTAAAACTGAAGGAAGCATGGAGACCTGGGCCTTTAATCTCAGCACTCAAGAGGCAGACCGAGCTCAGTTACATAGTTACTTTCTATAAAATAAATAAACAAACAAACACACAAGAAGAGTGTGTGGCCCTTGTTAAGTGCTCTGTGGAGACACTGTCTATGGACTACTCACTACAGCAGGGTCAGGTGGTGTACAAACAGAGCTGGCACTAATAGGGGATATAGACTCTAAGGGGCAAGGTGCTTCAATTCTCCCACTGATGCTTTGCCCACCCAAGGGTCCCAGGATAGTACCTATTGTGGTCACTAGTGAACACAAGGTCTAGTCTATGCTGCGGAGTTTTTGAGAAAATAACAATGAGGGTGGTGTTTCCAATTCCCCTGAGTAAGCAAGGGTTCATGTTTATTGTCCAGTGTGGTTATGGGACTCTATCACTCATCTTGCCCTTCTCCTCTCCCTAAACCCAGAACTGTGTTCCCAGGCTTCTATGAGAGCAGTGATGTGGAAGAGGGTGACATGTGTGAGTACTCACTTCCTACAGATCACTCTGAGCTTCGGACTCAGTGAGGGCAGCCTGGTGTCTAAACATTGCTGGATGTATCCTAACCTAGGGCATTGAATGGCACTAGGTCTGCCTGTTGAAACCACCTCTCTCCAGAAGTGAACCCTGGGAGGACATTTTTCCCTCAACTTAACTTTGATCTGAAGATTTTGAGAGGGAAGGGGCTGTGAACAAAGTGGCTAATCAGTGGATGGTATGACTTGTGTAACTAGGGACAACCCTCAAACAATAACCCTAATTTAGATGGAATTGTGGTTTCTCATCAACCTCACAGGTGTGCTCTGTTTCCTTATCAATTGCTGCGTGTTTCCTGATCCTGTGGACCTGCTACTCTTGCCATCTTTGTGGGACATCCCGGGATGAGCAGGAACCTGAAAATCCGGTAGAGGTGGTGCAAAACATATGAATGTTGAGAACATTGGAATTCCTGGGGATCCTAGTGGACAATTGCAACTAGGGTGGGGTACAGAAGTGTCTCCTGCTGATTTTGGGGCTGTACCCTCTTACACAAGTGAGCATCCCCCTATCCATCCTGTCCCCTCCACACCTATATTGAATCCATAGAAGGAAGAGCTTTAATGCATCTGATACTCTAGCTCTGTCTTCAGAAAGATCCCTGCCCTAAGAGGCCAGGATCCCAAAATAGCCTAAGAGGAGAGCTTGGTCCAAGGATATTGAATGCTAGTAGGTTTTGGCTTGTGAAGTACTCAGTCCCTGGGCAAGTGTGATGCATGTCACCTAAATATTGTCTAAAATGGTCTTGTTCATTGAGCTCTTGAGCGCTACATTTATAGCACTTAGAAGGGCAGTTCTCAGAGCCATGGTAGTCACTGTCTTACCTCACATACATACAGGACAGAGAGGCAGAGGAGGACTGGTGGGAGAAATGGATTTGAACCCTGACCTTTATGTCTCTCATGTCCTAGTCAGCATGGGAGTCAAAAGGTGTCCTGGTTAAGCCTGGTGGAAGACAAAGTAACTGCAATGGGTAAGAGAGGAGAGGGTAGGGGAGAGGAGGAGAGGAGACGAGAGGAGATGGGAGGAGAGGAGAGGAGAGGAGAGGAGAGGAGAGGAGAGGAGAGGAGAGGAGAGGAGAGGAGAAGGACCAGTGAAGTTTCAAACAAAGGTCCTCATAGGGGGTAGAAACCCCAGAGAAAGACCAACAGAGTCAACTAACCTGGACCCTTGGGGGCTCTCAGAGAGTGAACCACCAACCAAAGAGCAACATGGACTGGACCTAGTCTCCCACACACATATGTAGCATATGTGTGGTCTTCATCTGGGTCCCCCAAAAACTGGAATGGAGGCTGTCCCTAAATCTGTTGCCTGCCATTGGATCCTATTCTCCTACCTAAGCTGTCATGTCTGGCCCAGTGGGAGATACTTGATGTGCCAGTCTCTCAAAGGAGAGTGGGAGGGATGGGGAATGTGTGAGGGCAGATAAGAGGGGGACAGCAATTGGGATGTAAAGTCAAATAAATAAATAAATGGAGAAAAGAGAAGCTTCAAATGGAGTATGTTCTCCATTTCTTTCAGATACCCTGGCACAATTCATAATATATACACCCGTATTCCATACTAGATTTCACCTGTTAAGCTCAGTGGACTGAGTTCTCCACTACCTCTCAATATTATAGATGAAACTATCTGAGCAATGGTTTGAGTTAATCCATATTTCGTACAATGAATCGCCAATTATAAAAACAGAACACTAAATCTGTGCTGTAATCATCAAAATGGAAGAAGAATTCATTCCACAGGGTTGGTTTTACTATACCAATAAAGGACAAGCATTTATCCTAGTCAGGCACTACAACTGATGGTTATAAACTACTGTAATAATGAAGACCAAATTGAATTCTCTTCAGCCATGATTAAATAGCACAGAGGAGTTTTTAATAAACCAAGGGTTATTTTGCTTTGTCAGAAATAGTTTGGATTAAGATAGCTGGCTGAATAGTGAAAGAATGCTGAAAGCCTTTCAATAAATCAGCCAAATAGGAAGGATGGCTAAATACATGTATAGATGAGAGAAAAGGTGGAGAGTTATAGAAATAAGTTGTAGAGTCTATGGAAGACAGAATCTTTTGAGTACACTCACAGGATATGACAGGACCTTTTGGGCTAGAAATATACTCAAGAGTAATCATAACAATTACTGTCAGCCATCGTTTTCTGAACATCTTCTCTATGTCAGGCACTAAATAATTTGTAGGGCAGATAGTTTTTAAAGTAGCCTAAGGCATAAAAAACATTCATACATTGCTTAAGAGATTTATGGTGTTAGGATTTAAATGAATGTTTATCATACTTTTAAATACAGCTTTCTTTTCTTTGTACCTTATTCCATTCAATTAACATTAATGGTTTTGAACATTGGAGTGGAGAAGAGGACACATGTCCCCTTGTGTATGAGATAGTTGCTCTTCCTGAAAAAAACTCATTTCCACCCTTGGGCACAGTTTATAAGATTTCATAGTTTTCCAATCTCTAAATCCACATGAAAGTCCACACTAAAAAAGATGTCCACAAAGACTTAAAAAGCAGTAAGTTAAAGCAGAAAAAGAGAAAGACAAACAAGAAAATGCCAGGAAATAATTTACAAAGAGTGTCTACAACGTGCTCTGCTTAGAACAAATCTAATTTTGGAATTCTGTTCTCTTAAAATTCTCTTTTTAAATTAACATATTACATGAATATATTTGCATAATTGCAAATTAATGTTTAAGCATCCCTATCAGCCAAAATATATCTGAAGCAGGGAGAGAGTATGCACCCTGCCAGTTAGACTTCTCCAAAGTCATAGTCATTTTCGGATCAATTCCATACCATGCTATACCTTAAGAATGGTGTCTGGGCACATCTGTATCAACCACAGGTTGTTTTCCACTCAGGAGACCATGCTCTTATCATACAATCTCCACTTTAATCAATCATGCTTTATTAGATTGGAATGATTTTCTTAATGAAAGGTTTCTTAAAATAATGCTTTTTAAATGGGCTAGTTAGTATCCACTGCCTTACATTTTTTCTTAACTTTTTTAACACAATGTCATGTCATACATAAAGACATTCGATAATATCTCCTGCATGATACAGCACAGTGCCTTTCCTGGATCTTGCATGCACTCTGTGCCATGCATATGATATTCTGTGACTTCTCTTGCATTTAGGTATGTGGATGCTGGTGCCTGTGTGCTCCTTTACATGTGGAGGCCAGAGGTCAACAGCGGATCTCTTTCTCAATTGCTTTCCACTTTATTTTTGTTACAGAATGTTTCACTAAATCTAAATCATTCTGTCTCCACTGCCTAAGCACTGAGATTATAACTGGAAGCTAACTTTGGCAATATTTTACATAGGTTGTAGGGAACAGAACTCCAGTCCTTATGCTTGCACAGAAACTGAGCCATCTCATAACCTCTGGCTTCTCTTATATGCATTCTATTGAAAAGTCTTTTCTTAACTCATTCTATCTCCCCCTTTTCCTTTAAGAATGACCTCCATTTCTCCTTTGATGGTGTCTAGATTAACTTCACTCATATTTGAAAACATTTTGCTTTGGCATGATCTCCTCAAAACTTATAGATAGCAAGGGAGGAGGAGTGACCATTAGTCACTGTTGGAAATATAGACCATCAAAAACAATATAAACATTGGAATGAGGAAAAGTTCATCTGAGATTTTGGAATTACGGTTTGTATGTTTGGGAGATCCTGTGATTAGTGACACATCTTTGGTTTAATTTTTTTTTACGTATTTTATCAAAAGACTTTTGTGGGATTATGAGAAAACAGTGGGATATACAGCCCAGGGAATCTGTCTCCATATCTAGACAATTGCTAGAAAGAATCTGTAAGTTAAGGATAGGTGTTTGAGAATTCAAAGCATATTAAAGGTTTGCATCTTCTAGGAGAAGGAAGGCATGGATGAAATATTATGCTTAATTTTGCTTAATTTCATTTCTTTTCATAGTAGCCACTGCCCATGTCTGCCAGCTGTGTGCCTACTCCTTGAAGGAGCCAGGAAACCAAAAAGCATTCTTTCTTCCAAATATTAGTAATTTATGCAGTGTTCACTAATTGCCACTTCTGGCCAGAATGGTGCAGATGGAGAGGTCAGCAATCAGTGTTACCCTTTCCTCCGTTGTTGCAGGCCCCTCTTCTAGCTGCAATGGCTGCTAGACAATGTGGAGAATTGATGTGTGAATGTTTAATGATTTTAGCTAAAATCAAATTACATCATTTTCTCTCTCTCTTTCCTCCTACAGCCCCTCTAAGATAACCTTCCCTCAAAACTATCCCATGCTCCCCATTCTCAATCTGACATCCCCTTTTATTTTGATTATTGTTTTAAGCATGTATGTGTGTGAATGTGGTCACTCACAGATATACATATAACCATAACCTGATGATTGTCTTTTTGTTTTTTGTGTGTATATGGTTTCAAGGTTGACCCTTCTGCAATTGGCTCAGGGAACATCATAGAGGAAGGGAGGAAAAATTGTAACAGCTGGAATACCAGAAAGTCTGCTGTTAAACCGACTCTTTATCAATGACTGTATAACCAAGACATGAAAAAAGAAAATATTCATACACACATTAACATTGAAGGGAGAAAAAAAATTCAGGATCTTATAACTAAGCAAAGAACTGCAAACAACTAATGACAGCTAGAAGAGAAACTGGTCTTTTCCAGAGATGCCTAACAACCATTATTGGGATATATATTTTTTTCGTTTCATGTGAATTGTTAATTTCCTCCCCTCTTAGCATTTTCTGCTTTGTTACACATCCCCAGTAAATCAGGTGCCTTTTTAAAAAGAGCAGAATTTGAATTCCTACTTACAGACAAAAACTACAAATGACTCTCACTCTGCATGAGCCCAAAGGAAACAACAAGAAAAAAAATCCACTATGTGGCAGGCAACACTTTGAGGTTTGACCTCATCAAATCATGGTCTCTCTTTCCCACAGACCATTTTTGATACCCACCCCAATCTCTATTTTACACCTAATCTCCATCTTTGAGTCTTCTCACTCTTCTTGGAAAGAAGTCGGCCTTAGCAGCTTGAGTCTTCTGGGGGAATATAATTATCTAACCTGGCATGGATCCAGAACTCAGCTCCTCCGTGAAAATGATTCCTTATTAAAGATTAAGTGGTAACAAGTATGTCAACAGCACTCCCAGCTCTCGAATAATTCTAAGCAAATAAAAAAGTGGCAACAGTTCCTATTTTCAATCTGGAACCTCTCCCTGGGCCTCTTTGTACCCCAGGTGGCACAGAGTTCTCTAATTTGTTCAGGTGTTGGATCATGGGAGCCAGTAGACAGGTGATGGGGACAGCAGCTTTATCCACAGTGGGGATTCAGAGGATGAAAGCCAGGGATGCAGCTGGTTTTGAGGCAGCCTTATGAGGCTGGCTTTTGTAGGCATGTTGAGCCAGGCCACTAGGCCTGCTCAATCCAGGCCTCCTTCCTGTTTCCTGTAGCCTCTGCCTTGGCTGACATGGTAACACTGCCCTCTGCTGGAACTGCTCAGTCATCACACTTCACCTGAGTTCCCATGGCCAAGGACAATGGCTGGTAGCATAATGGGAAGCAGAAAGCATTGACAACTAAGCAACTATAGGGTCAGTTGTTGCGTGGCTAGAATGCCAAGAGTCCCCATCTGTGATATCTGCCACAATCCAAGCTTTTGGAATCAGAAAGATAGCTCTCCCATGTATTTATTATGTGACCCCGGGCATTTCTAAAAATCAGAACAAAGAGAAAGTTATCTATACTATATGCCTGTGGTGCATAAAAATCGAAATTTTGCTTTTTGCCTAGAGTGATTATTCTTCCACCTTTCCTCAAGATTTCTATGTTTATATTAGCTACCTTAGTGTAATTATTAACAATACCTTATTTGTTCTCAAATGGTCTGTTTTCTTTATTACAGTGCTAGTCTTTCTATGGTTATGTTTGTTCTGCTACTCACTCTCTCTAGGTAGCTCAGGCTAATCTAGAATTCTCTTTGAAGCCAAAGATGACCCTGGAATGTCTGAATCTCCTACCCATACCTTCAGTGTACTAGGGATGACAGGCAACACACCTAACTCGTGCTGGACTGGCGTTCCCACCCATGTTCTATGCATACTAGGCACTCACACTACCAATTGAGCTACATCCAGAGCTCCACTGTCTAATTTTTGAAAAAAAGTGTGATGATGAATAGATGCTTCAATGGTGAGAACTGATTGTGTTTCCTGAGGGCACAGGTTCCATACCCACATGGCGACTCGTAAGTGTTACTCCTATCACAGGGGATCTGATACCCTCTTCTGACCTCCAGAGCCACCAGGCACAGATGTGGTACATGGACATACATTCAGGCAATTCATCCTTACAGACAAATTAAAAATAAAGAAAAAATTAAAAAGACAGTTGTGCCATGCTACTCTCTTTCTTTTCTGTGAGTCCAACTAGTTGCTAGCTTCCCTGCACCCAGCAAAGAGAGGATATGCCACTGTTAGGAAATGTCTAAAAAGCCGGGCAGTGGTGGCACATGCCTTTAATCCCAGCACTTGGGAGGCAGAGGCAGGCAGATTTCTGAGTTCGAGGCCAGCCTGGTCTACAGAGTGAGTTCCAGGACAGCCAGGGCTATACAGAGAATGCCTGACTCAAAAAACCAAAAAAAAAAAAAAAAAAAAAAGGAAATGTCTAAAAAGGCTGTATGAGGTACCAGAGCAACTATAGAGGGAGCCTAAACAAACTTCTTCTCAACATAAGGGGCATGCTAACATTTGCTTGGCCCTCCTGCAGAACTGTAGCAAGGCACAAAAGCAAAGAATGTGAAAAGGCAGTATAAACTAGAAGTAAAGTATCGGTCTCATTCTAAATGAGTACCAACTACCCACAGTTGAAAACCTAGGAAAAAAGATAAAAAATTAAGTATGTAAAAGCAGAAACTGAAAAATGTATGGAATTAAGGAAATGTCTTCTAATGTGGTAGCTCAAATCATTGACAACGGCTACATTTTGTTACATTGACATCCCTGAGGGGAAGTTGGCACCAATTCCAGGGTAGCAGATGATTTGCATGTCTAATTACATAAATTTGCATTGGCCTGGTGTTGAAATATAAATGCTGATATTAAGGAAAGTCATTTTCTCCCAGATTAAGGCATCTCAATATAGCACAGCCACAAAGATGCATACTAGTGTTTTACCTTGTCTTTGCATGATCTTGAATGTAATGTTTCCTTATCCAGAAATGGAGCCAATACTAACACTTGTCAAAGAAGGTTGGTGCAAGGATTAAACGAGCTAATGTGAGTGAGCGATTTAGGGCATAGCATAGGTTACTGAGCTCTCCGATGTTAGCGACTACTATTATCCCAGAGCCTGCCCACTTCCTGTCACCGTTAACCCCAGTTACACAGCCTCTACTTTTTTTCCTGAAAATCATGGAAGTTGGGTATTTTGAGCTAGGAGGGAACCTCAGAACATCCAATCTGTCACTTTCAAACTTATTTTATTTCTTTTCAAATAACCATGGAACACTTTCGGAAAATGAAAGCTTACATGGAAACCCAGCATGAAGAGCCGTGGAGTATTGTGGTTAAGGGAATGGGCTCTGCAGACAGACAGGCCTGATTTCCAGCCCTGACAAACGGCTTATTAGCCTTCTGACTTGAGGCAAATGATTTACCTTGGCTTTAAGCCTCTCTTTCATAAAGTGTAAAATGGCAGTAGTTGCTGTAAATATTTCATAAGGTTGCTGCAGAGCTCAGTAACTTCACACTTATTGAGTGTTTAGTGCAATTCCTGGCACATTATAAGAACCCAATAATTATGCTAACTCTTGAGATTTTAATCAGTGAAGTATATACAAGCAGAAGCACTCTGGTGTAAGTAGGCAAGAAAGCTACAGGTACACAGGGGCTCCAGGGCCTGCTAGGAGTCTGCTAATTCTAGTCTAAAGCTTCTGGTAAACAACAACATTTGAAAAACAAGATTCAAGATACTCTAGTCCTTAATCACATATTACACAATTAGTACTTTCTCCTGCCTCTTGACTGGGTTCTAATTATCCTTGGTATTTGCTGGTTATGGTGACTTTCCTTTTCTTTGAAGCCAACCTCTTTGAATTAAACATCTTTTCCAGGGCAGATTAAACTGAACAAGTCTGTATGGCATCTCCCAAAATCAGATCCCAATGGGGTAAAAGTGTCCAGAACTTGTACTTCTAATATCTCTGCTGTCTTCCTGTGCTTTCCATAGCTCATAGCCAGAGGGAGGATGAGTCACTTTGTTAAAAACAAAAACACTATCATTTCCTTTCTTTGTCCATGATCACAGCAGGCTGGCACTGATACAAATCCCAAGCAGTCAGTGACAGCTGTGGACAGGCCACAAAGCTGGACCATCATAGCATTGGTATCACCTTTGTTCAGCTAAAACAAAGTGAGCCGTGCTCTCTGTGTATGGGATCTAAGAACACGGGTATCTGACTGCATTAGCACAGTCATTGCAGTAGCCAAGCTTCAGAAGAACAAAAATTGTGATAAGCCAGCATCTCTTGGAAGCTATAAGATTTGGTTTATAGACCATCAGAAGATGGCCTATAAGTCATGTACCCAAGACCTACAAATGCAGAATAACTTGTAAATGAAACAAAGCAAGACACAAATCCAGAGCTACTATCTGTCATTATTCTGATTACTAGAGCCGCTACTGTCCGTGTCATATTGGATTGTTATTCCTGCAACCATGCTAAATGTTTTATATTAATTTTCTCATTCAATCCTCAGCACGATTCTCTGTAGTAGGCATTTTTATTTTCCCTATTTTCAAAATGAAACAACTGAAATCTATGGAAATGTTATTGGCCTATGCTCCTGTAGAAGGTATGTGGTGAAAAGTTACATGAAATAAATTCACTTGAATACAGATCCCAGTGTCTCAAGCACTAAATCATCAACAAATGTTTGGGACACACCAAGAGTGTTTTTATTCTATGACATATGTGATAAGAGAGCAGGACCATGGCTTTAATGTTAAATCCTCGGATCTTGGTGCATGACTAGAAATATGCACACACAGGTATCTATGGAGTTCATGTGTGATGTTCATGGTGTTTCTTCTAAGGCCAAGCCATCCCCTTAGATGAACTGGTGACTGTCATGTAAGTATGGTCAGGACCATTTCTTATGGCAAGTGTGGAGGAGCATGTTTTCATGCTTCATTAGGTACTGTCTATACACCTAATTTATGCCGAGGTTAGTGGTAGAGAATCAATGATAGCACTTAACTGAATGTGAGTGGATTCATGATAAAAGCTTTATTTCTACTGCATAGTTTTGGAGAACATTTCTATATTAGACAACTTCTTTTTAATCAGCATAAGTAAACCAAATGATGTTTGTGATCCACTAAGAGTTTGATTTCACAACAGCATGAAACAAGTTTTCTCAATACCAGAAGCCTTTCAGATGGGGAATCCTTTCTTGTCGGAACCCGACCTGTGACTTGATGATCTTTTCAGCATCTTCAACTTTAGACTCTTAGATGTCAGGAGCTCTTCTCCTGCTGTGACAAGTGAAAGTATGTCCGAACATTGTCAATATCTCCCGGGAACAGAATAAAAATCTCTATCATGAATCACCCAGGTACTGCCCTGAAAATTATCTTACTCAGAGTTTCCAGTTAGGTTCCTCATTTTCTCTGGGATCTCACCTGTAAAAGGAGGGAGTTGCTCTATTTGACCAGGATGACTGGTTCATGAAGGCTTTAGCTATGATCTTTCCCTGCCTGTGTGTGGGTGGAGGTAATGATCAGCTAAGAGAATTGGTGCTGAGTGCTTTGATGCAGGTATGCACCTGTCAGATTGTATTGCTTGCATGAAGGGCAGCATGGGGGTGTGAAGGGAATACTATGTTCGCTGTAATGCTAAAACCTCACAAGTCATGTTTGGGACAAAAGGAAAATCAGACAGGCCTCATTTCAAGCCACCCCTCAGTACCAAGCTCTGTACCTTCATTTTCATGATCTTAACCCTACTATATCTATGATAGATGAGAGATGGAAAGATAGATAGACAGAAAGACAGACATAATAGATAGATGAGACATATAAATAGACATCAGATTTTAATATGGATGCTTAGGCAGAAATTTACAAAGATCTCAATTATATTTATCCACTAAGAACTAGACAATGCAAGGATGGATGGACACATGGATAGATGTATAGAAAGGTAGATGGCAGACAGACAGACATTAAATAAATTTTCATTCTTTCTCTGGCTAAATTGTTAACTGTAGTTATTATAAACAATATTATATTGATATTTACTGGATTAATTGTAAATGCCAGAAATTGTCTAGCTTCCAATAACAGTGATGTTATTTCTGATGAAAGTAGTAAACTTGGTTCTATACTTCTCAGTCACATGAACTTCTCTTTAGGCATGTGCATAACCTGTTTTCTATCTCCACCTCAGATATTCTGCTTGAGGTTTTCTTGGAAATAATGTTTTTATGGGAAAATCTTAATTCATATAGATTTCACATATCATTGATAGAAATGTCTGCTTTATTTTCTCTATATGTCTCCTTCCTTATCTGTGCTCAATTGTGTGAATAAATAACATATCCTACATCTCCATTGTCTATCTTGAAACACCAAGGCAGCATCTATCCGTGATCATGCTGAATACACTGATGTACCATTAATACAAGAAAAAGAAACCATGTAAAACAAGGAGAATGATTTTTGAGTTTCTCTTGAGTAACTGTTTTAGGTTTTCTTGCCAGAATAGAACACCCTGCCCAAATGCAAGCTCATCATGAGTACATAGCAAAAACACTTAAAGCACATAAGGCCTGGGAAGCATTGTAGATGGGGGATGAGAAGATTGTAAAAGGCAGAATGCCCAGATGTGAGCTAAATAAGGATAACACCAATGAAGATGTAAAAAGACATTGTCAGAGATAAGTTCATGAGGCCTGAACTTTAGGCAATTGAGTAAAGCTTGGAGCTGGATCTGGAGAGGTAACCTTGCCCTGGAAAGAGAAAACTAATCTATTGTCCATTGTCAAATGGTCATCTATGATAACATACGTACAGGAAGCATTTTATGTATTAAATAGGTTGTATTTAGCAATACATGTACATACATGTATGCATGTAATTTCAGTGAGTAAAAAAAGAGGCCATGAATTTGAAGGACATCAGGGAGTTTAGAATGAAAAAGGTAAAAGTGAAATGTTATAGTTAAATTATTATATCAAAACTGTTTAAACTGTTAAATTTTAAGATGGGCACACTGCACAAGAACTGGAAACACAACTCAATGGAAATGCAGTATGTGCAGAGTCTTGGGTTCAATCCCTAGAACTGGAAAGATGTTATAACATGCTACCCAAAATAGGTGCTATTTTTGTTTGAAGCATGTTTGGTGGTGGTACAGGAGATAAAAATAGGTCCAAAGAGTCCTGTCCCACCCACTCTGTACCTTCTTTTACTTCTCAAATTTTATTTTCTCTCTCTTACCCCAACACTACTTTTGGCTTTTATTTATATCTTGAGTCACTGAAAAAGTACAATTAAGAAGAATGAAAAAGAGATAGCAAGATGGCTTTTCAGGTAAAGTATGTGCCATCCAATAACCTATGTATAATTCCTGGAACTCATATTTTAGAAAGATAGAAGGACAACATGCACTCCTGAGACTTGTCATTTGACTTCCACCTTTATGTTACACACACACACACACACACACACACACACACACACACACACACACACACACACACGGTAAATTATATAATCTGTTTAATGAAAGTTGCTGCTCAATGGTAAAAATTAGTTGCTGGTTCTGGAGAGGATCCCATGTGTGGGTCCTAAGCAAAGCTACCTCACAAACAGCTGTGACTCAAGCTTGAGGACCTGACACCACATTCTTCTTACCTTTGAGGACAATGGCACATACAGACACACAGATTTCCACATACATAAACTTTACAATATTTATAATTTTCCATGAAAAACATTAGCTACACAAACATTTAAGAAAGACAGGAAAGAGGGAGAGAGGGAGGGAGGGAAGGAGGAAGGACAGATAGATGAAGGATAGATGGGGAGAGGAAGGCAGTCAGTGAGGTTAAAACATGGAGTGTTAGAGTACAGTGAGAAGTGAATGTGGTCACTATGAATTGTATACACCTCTGGCATTTTCCATTTTGTAACTAAAATAAAAAATATTGAAAGAAATACTGAAAAAAATGTAAAAATCTCAAAATTGAATAAACTGCCAAAAGAACACTAAAAGGAAAGGGAGATGGTTTGGATGACTTAAGTCTAGCCAACATCATCCTCTGGCTGGCTGTGAGGTCTCCGTCTAGGCATTTTCCTTTTTGTGCCTCAGTTTCCCTTTTCTAATGCAGGACAGATAGAATAAAAATTGGAGGTCCAAACTATGAAAGTCCTCATGTGACTACCTGGGTATTGTTGTTGTTATTGTTGTTGTTGTTGTAATATTCTCTTTTCTCTTTCCTTACTGCTCTATCTCTTCCTTCCTGAAGAAATGCTGTGCCAAGGAGATCCCAGTGTCATAGTGGCACATGACAGGGTACCAGCAGCAATCACAGTGTGATTTGATGGGATTTCTGTGGCAACTCAGGTCCCTAACACTGTAATCAAATATCCACATGCTATGATCAGCAATGATGAGCAGGACAAGAAAAGATCCAAAGTAGAGATACCGTCTGGGTCTTTGTGTCTGGCTCAAACAGTTGGAAGCACAATGCTGAGGCTCCGTTCCAGGCAATTAAAAGAAATATCAGTGTCTATTGCCAACTAATTACAAAACACCATTCAAATATCATCCAGCCAGAACCTACTGCTCCTCACAGGACCCTGATGCATTCAGTTATCCTTTGAGTCTTTTCATTACCCAGGTCCATATTCTTGGAATTTTTCTCAGCATCAGTGTGGCTGTGTTTGGGACCTGCTTCCTCCTGATGCTCCTACATTTATCTTACATTTATATACTCATTTTCCCTTTGCTGCTGTTTCATCTCAAAACTTCCAACGTCATTCATTTTTATGCATCGGACAGAGAACCCCATCTTGGAAATCTCTGAATGATGTAGATAACTTCTCTGAGCCTTGGATTTGACAGCTGTTATTCACATCTTGGTCAAGTTCCTATATTAGTGAGATAATTAAATTACAGTGTACATTTTAAAGTACATTACAAATTACAGAAATATCGTTCAAATGTTAGTGGGTTTTGTGGTTTAAACAGCTATTTACATTTCCAAAACCCTTTCATCTCTGCAATCATTTCCCAAATTGGGTGCCAGGGAAATCTATTCCCATGAAAGTATAATGAGAGCGCTCTAGGGGGAAACAAATGTTTTAAAAGATTCAATAAAATTGAAGTTTCAATTATGCAAATATATTTGTGCAGACCTTCTCGGTGCCTTGAAGCTATTAATGCCATCTGCCCACAGAAGCTTTAGGTTCTTTGCTTAGTTTCTTCCAGATACTATATATTTCAATTTCCTGAAACATTTTTAGCAGGAAGTAAAATTTGAGAACTATTGATTTATATCAATGTCTATCAAAGGAAGTACATCATAATGTATTATAATGATCAATTTATAACTAGAAAAAAACAATCAGAAGAGTAAAAAGGCTAAAGCATGTGGAAGTTAAGTCACCTTGTTCCTTCTAGATGGTATAGGTGGATATCTCTCTCTTTCTCTCTCCCTCCTTCTTCTTGCTTATCTCCCTCCCCCCCCTCTGTGTGTGTGTGTGTGTGTGTGTGTGTGTTTTATAAAATTATCTAGGAATTTTCTAGAAATTCAAATTCTTACTCTTCCCCAAACCTGAAGAAGACAGAAACAAGGGAATCAGTAATTTCTGTTTTCATAAGTAAGTTAAAGGGTTTTTTGTTATAAACCAAAAGCTGACTCTGAACTATTGATTCAGTTACTTATTATTATTAAATTTTGAAATTTATATAAGTCCACATTTGAACAGACTGGTGGAGGATTACACCACATATTCACCATGGCAATTAATGCTAAATATTCTATTTCATGCAATAGATATTAGCTGCACATGCAAACACCCTATATACACAGACACACATATGTGAACTCCAAGTCATCCTTTCCTGGGATGTGGTGACTTCCAGACAAATAAAGCTAATAAAGAATCAATGTCCTCATTGAAGAGTCTCTTCACAGAAAAAAAAACCTTGTCATTATTTAAGGACAGGTGAATGACAGGTGAAAATTTTAGTACCTGCTCTATAAGAAAAACTCATAAACAATAGTCAAATACCTTCATTATGGTGCAATCTATGGTGATCCAGAGGCATTAAAAAGTAAAGAAGACAGCATGAGCACACCTCACAGAGCTCAGAATCTGGCTGGTGATAGTGAGCAGAAATGATCATGATGCAGAGTGACACATTTGGCTGGGAACATTATGGTTAGACAGCACCTGAGAAGATGGGCAGCTGCAGGATGTGGGGAGCTGGGTAGGCTGTAGGCACAAACAATGGAATATGCAGAAATACAGGCCATGAGAGGAAAAGTGAGCATCATGAATCTGAGGAAACTGGAAGTGCCTCAGATTGATAAGAGCTTACTCTTATGTGTGGAGTAAAATGAGGAGTGAGAAGAGATGAGCTTGAATTTGTTGGCGGAGGCTTGACTATCAGAAGCAAAAACCATTTTGAGGGATATGGGAAGTCTCAACAGAGGAATAGAATGTTTAGATGAGCATTCTGCAGCTTGTTCTGCCTATTGTCCAGCAGGGCCTGGCGAGGAACAGTCATGAAAATAATGCTCCCTTAGGAGGATAGTGAAGGGGCATGAAGTCTGTAACCTCATTTACTGAATTTTGATTCACACACTTACAATGAATACTTAGTTTTATGTCTTATCATTTATCATTGGATTTTGTTTCATTAAACAAATGGTTGCATAGTAGTCTGACTACTTTGACCTCATCATTGAGGTCTCCTCCCTGGGCTTAAGTCTCTCGTGCATATGATATATACTGCTATCTAAGGGTAAATATTACATCCTTGCTAATAATTGATTTTGCTTCTCTCTTGATCCAGAGCATAAATTGATGAGTGATGGCAGGAAGAAGTGGAAATGGATGTTCTAAAAGAGTGTACTACAAAACAGAACAAAACAAAACCAACCAAACTACAAAAACGAAACAAACAAAAAACAGCAACATAAAACTTCAACATTGCCCTCATTCATTCTTGCTATTACCCTTATAATTCAAACACACACACACACACACACACACACACACACACACACACACACACACACCTATCTTTACCATAAGGAAGATTCTATTCCTTTATCATGGTGTCTCACCCTTTCACAGGAAATCAAGTATGGATTGTATGGTTTGATCTTGGTAAAAACGTCCAGCTCCTAGTACATTTCCTGGAACAAACTATGCAACAGACATTGACTGAAGAATACTTTTTTTTTTTTTCATATTCAGAGCTTTTTGTGGTCCTGTTAGAATTGGTGGTTTTTTTCATAAACAAATGGGACTGTATGAAATCTACTAACTTACCTACACATAGGGATTCCAGCCCAAGCACATGAAAACTTACCTTGATGTTTAAACTCAGAATCTGCCCATGCCATAATCACTTTAGAATACTATAGAACAGTGGGTTTCAACTTTCCTAATGGTTCAACTCTTTAAAACACTTCTTCATGTTGTGGTGATTGCTAGCCATAAAATTATTTTGTTGCAACTTCATAATTGTAACTTTGTTACTATTATGAATCATAATGAAAATATATATGTGACACCTGTGAAAGGGTCATTTGATCCCGAAAGGGGCTGTGACCCACAGATTGAGATCCACTGCTATAAAATATTCATTCAAACTAAACCATCTTAAACTTTTATAATTCTATCCTTAATCCCTTTTCTAGCAGTGGATGAATTGAGAGAATGGCTTTCTTTTCACAATTCATAAATGTTCTCTGCATTATCTACCCCAATCCTTCATTATTAACACCCTTTTATGATCAAGTTTCAGTCATCTTCTTAATCCTGAAATAGGATGAAAACTTCATTTTTAAATTTCTACAGTAACCCCAAGTTTTAATGGGTGCCATGATTTGATCCATTGCTCATTAGCATAAAGAATCATCTTTTAAATGAAAATATTACAATATAGAAAAGTCATAATTTCAAACAATCTTTTTGACTAAGCAGATACCCATAGGATCATGGTGACTCACATCTGGAGTCTCATCACTGAAGAGACAGAGACAGACTGTAAGGTCAAGACCATCTTGGGCTGTATATAGCAAGGCCCTTTTGTCAAAACTCCAAGGACAGAGAAAGTAGGTTATTGGTACAGTGCTGGGAACAAACAGATTGGCAGCTTTCTTATTAGCCTGAGTGAAGCCATTTTGTGTTAAAGTTAGGCTTGGAAATAACAGTAGGCCAAGGGTGCTGTTTTCTGAGCTTCAGGATATTGTTTAGGTTCTGTCTCTCAAGAGCTGGATTCTTTCCCAGGTCAGGGTGACTCCTTTGAGCTTGGGTGGCTGGCAGAGTATGAGTGGTTGCCTTGGTAATATGTCCATGTCCTTGTGGCTAGGAGTCTACAACTCCTTGGATTTTTCCCATCCCTGTTGCTTTGTCTAAGTCTTGACTACATTGTTTAAAGTTCCTTTATCTTTCTTATTATAAATTGATGTATGGGAATTAAAGTGCTTTGGAGCTTGATCGGGCAACTGTCTTGCTCCCAAAGTATTTCTTGTTTCCTGTCTTCTTTCCACTATGTGGGCAGTTTCCTCCTCGGACCCTTGTCAAAAGTCCCCTAGGAGGGCCCCCCCCCCCGGGAGGGACACGAGAGTTTACCCTGCAGGTTGGAGGCAGTACAGTGCTTTTCTAGCATGTCTTGCCTTATTTTAACATTGTGAAAGATACAAGGACAAAAGGAATTTGAGGAAGGTTGAGTTTATTTCAACTTATGGTTCCTATTTAATAGGCATCAGGGCAAGGGAATTAGACATCAGGGGCTTCAAGCAGCTAGTGACATCATGTCTACAGTGATAAGAGAAGGGCAATGAATGTGTGCATGTTAGTGCTCAGCTCACATTTTACACTTTATTCAGAATATGTTCCCTTGTCCAAGAAATGGTATTGCCCAGAGTGGAAAAGCCTTCCCATGCCAGCTAATATAATGAAGAAAATTCCTCACAGGTTCCCAAGAAAGTTACAAGGGAAAGCAGTTCTGGCTATGTGCTTTCCTACAAATGGTTTGTGCTTTTCTACAAATCTTTGTACCTCTCTGAGTCTCCCAGTTTTTCACAAATCAAGTGATGTTATCTCCTACCTGACTGGGTCATATGGTTAGTATCTAATGTTAAAAAGAAAACTACATAATCTTAATAAGTGCTAATCTTCCCACAAGAAGAGTGACCCACAATTTACATACAGTTAATACAAGAGAGTTTTTCCTTTAATTTATAACACTGTAGAAATCAACCTTGTGGCTGAACACATGTAGTAAGAATGCTTAACCTCTTTTCTCTCTGGCAAGAAGAGTTCTAAAGGTGCAGTACCAGTTCATGAACTCTTCTCAAAATTTCAAAAATGCTAATGGGAATCATATATTTCCTCATTAAAAATCAAACTTTAATTGCTTTTGGTGGGTGGGAATTGTAGCAACTAAAGTAAGTACTTATTGGAAAACTAATTTTATTTTAAAGCAAGAAACTTAATATTCATACCTCTTGAGATATCAACTGTCTATGAAGATGCATGTCCCAGGAGAAGGAGTTCATAATAGAAAGATGAGGGAATCTTGGGCC
>JAPYYD010002696.1:99248-114969 GCA_028551405.1 Uromys caudimaculatus | reverse complement strand
ACAAAGACACAGTGAAACTAACAGAAGTTATGAACCAAATGGATTTAACAGATATCTGCAGAATATTTCACCCTAAAACACAAGAGCATACCTTCTTCTCAGCACTTCATGGAGCCATTTCAAAAATGGACCACACAATTGGTCACAAAACAAGCCTCAACAGATACAAGAAGATTGAAATAATCCCATGCCTCCTATCAGGTCACCACGGTCCAAGACTGATCTTCAATAACAACCAAAACAACAGAAACACACATACACATGAAAGCTGAACAACTCTCTACTCAATGATAATTTGGTCAGGGAAGAAATAAAGAAATAAATTAAAGACTTTTTAGAATTTAGTGAAAATGAAGGCACAACATACACAAACTTATGGGACACAATGAAAGCAGTGCTAAGAGAAAAACTCATAGCTCTGAGTGCCTCCAAAAAGAAACTGGAGAGAGCATACACTAGCAGCTTAACAGCACATCTGAAAGCTCTAGAACAAAAAGAAGCAAATGCACCCAAGAGAAGTAGACGGCAGGAAATAATCAAACTCAGGACTGAAATCAACCAAGCAGAAACAAAGATAACTATACGAATAATCAAGAAAATCAGAAGCTGGTTCTTTGAGAAAATCAACAAGATAGATAAACCCTTAGCCAGACTAACCAGAGGGCACAGAGACAGTATTAAAATTAACAAAATCAAAAATGAAAAGGGAAACATAACAACAGAAACTGAAGAAATTTAAAAAAACATCAGATTCTAATACAAAAGCCTATACTCAACTAAAATCTAGATGAATGGACAATTTTTTAAACAGATACAGTATACCAAAGTTAAAGAAGGAGCAGATAAACCATCTAAACAATCCCATAACCCTTAAAGAAACAGAAGCAGTCATTAAAAGTTTCACAGCACAACCAAAAAAAAAAAAAAAAAAAAAAAAAAAAACAGGGCCAGATGGTTTCAGTGCAGAATTCCATCAAACATTCAAAGAAGACCTAATACCAATAGTCTTCAAACTAACGGACAAAATAGAAACAGAAGGAACACTCCCGAATTCATTCTATAAAGCCACAATTACGTTCATAAAGATCTAAAAAAGAAAGAGAACTTCAGACCAATTTCCCTCATGAATATCAATGCAAAAAAAAAACTCAAGATAATTCTCACAAACTGAATTAAAAAACACATCAAAATGATTATTCACCATGATCAAGTAGGCTTCATCCCAGGGATGCAGGGATGGTATAATGTATGGAAATCCCTCAATGTAATCTACTATATAAACAATCTAAAAAAAAAAAAAAAACACATGATCATCTCATTAGATGCTGAAAAAGCATTTCACAAATTACAACACCCCTTCATGTTAAAAGTATTGGAGAGATCAGAAATTCAAGGCCCATACCTAAACATAATAAAAGCAATGTACAGTAAACCAATAGCCAACATTAAATTAAAGGGAGAGAAACTCAAAGTAATCCCACTAAAATCAGAGACAGGACAAGGTTGGCATTGTTTTTTAGATACAAAGGCATGGAAAAAGGAAAAATATACAAATTGAATTTTATAAAAATTTTAAAAGATTTTGTATCAAAAATAATGGTCAACAAAGCAGAAATGCAATCCAGAGAATATAAGAAAATTTGTGTAAATCAGCTTATCTGGGAAAGTATTATTGACCAGAATATATAGAAAACATATTTAAAACAGAATAACAAATCTCAACAATTACAGAAAAGGGGGATTCAGAGGATATGGAAGGGAAGTAAGAGGATGATTTGGATCAATTAGATCATAATATATTATATACATGTATGAGACTGTGAAATGATAAATAAAATAATATATTACATAAATAAATACTAAAAGAAAACAACTTATTTCCAAAGGAAGCAAAAGACCTTGAATACACATTTACCCAAAATAGATGCAGGAATGACCATAAACAAATTGAAAGATTCTCATCACTAATAAATAAGGAAATGTCCATCAGAGCTACGATAGGTTATTCCTTCATATCAAGTAGGGTGGCTATAAAAAAATCAGATAATAACTAGAAAGTATCAAAATCAAAGAAATTAATAGTATTTTGTTTAAAAAGTATTTGAACTCTTGTGCTCATAGCACTATTGCTTACAACAACTAAAACATGGAAGCAACAAGTATCTATCATGGTTGAATTGATCAATATTCTGTATTGCATACTTAGACTGAAATGTTCTTTTAAGTTTAGAAAAGGATACTCTGAATGTCTCAAACATGGATGAAACATTGTGCTAAATAACCAAAGTATATCACAAAATAGCAGACACTGTAAGATTTAGTCAATATTAGAATTTTTAGAGCAGAAAAATCTCACAAGAGAATAAACTGGTGGTTACTGAGGTTGTGTTATGAAGGAATGTAGCAGATATACTGGGGCAGGGTTTACTGGTTTGGTTTTGGTTTGGTTTTTATATGGAGTTTAAATTCTTTAAGGTGAAAAAGAATGGTAGTCATGTTTGAACAGTATCAGTAAACTGAACTACATAATTAGGAAGATTCAATATGGCAAATTTTATAGTCATTTTACTACAACACAACATACAAGGTACATGACAAGTGAATGTCAGTTCAGGAGTAGTGACTGCCACTGTCAGTCAATGAGAGGGCTCTCTCTTCTCTATACTCTCCTCTCTTTTTTAAATTATCTATTTGAGAATTTTTATACTATATTTTCATATTCACTCCCTCCACAAACTCCTCCCAGATCCACCCAACTTTGTATTCTTATTGAGACTAATTTGTGCTGTTTATATATTCTTGAGCTGTGTGACACTTTTAAAGAAAACTGACTCCCCTACCAAAAGCTATCAAATGTCAATGTTATCTCAGCTAGGGGTAGGATTTAATGGCCAACTTTCCTCTCAATAATGATATTTGTCTGGCTTGACTTTGTGGAGTTCTTATGTATACTGTAACAACTGTTGTGAATTCATGCATATCTGCAACTGCTCTGTAGTATCCAGAAAACAGTTTCTTTGTATTTATTCTCTGCCTCTGGCTCTTACAATCTTTTAAAACCCCTTCTGTGGTTAGCCCTGAGCTTTAGGAGGAGAAGGGATGTGACATAGATGTCTCATTTAGGGCTAAGTGTTCCAAAGTTTCTTAATTTTTGTGTCTTGACCAGTTGCAGGTCTTTGTGTCAATTGCTATCTACTGCAGAAAGATGCTTCTTTGATGAAGTTTTGGAAAGGCTTTAAGCCATTTGGAGTCAATTTGACACTGCTGATAAAGACTCTTGTAAGCCTCTTTGCTGGGCAGGTACTTCATGCTGCAGAGTCCATAGCATGTATCTAACCACTGCTTCTAATTCTAGCATTACTAGAACAGTTCCAGATCATCAGCAAGATTACCAGAAAGGCATGGATTTTATTCCTCAGCAACCCCAGCAGCATTGTAAAAACTAGAGTCTTTGAGAATAAATAGTTCCTAGTTTACTGATTCATCGCCAAACATCAAATATCTTCCACAGGTAGAAAAATGTATGGTGGTTGGTTTCACCATCTCTCTCTCTTTCAATATCTCTATCTATCTATCTATCTATCTATCTATCTATCTATCTATCTATCTGTCTGTCTATCTCTACCGCTATCTCTATCTTCTACCCATGCATAGCTGGTATTTCTAAGTAGAGAAAAGTTTTCAACCAAACCATGAAAACTCATGGACACCCATGTTTTGGCTACCAATTTAATTGCATAACTTTAAATGAAAGCTAGCTACCTTTGGTGAGGAGTAAAGAAGAGAGTAGAAATTTGGGGAAGAATGACATTAAGTCCATGGCCAGTTGCAACAATTACAACTGGTATCAAAAACAAGCCCAGCCTGACAGTGCTGCTGGTATGTGATTCCATTGACGCAGTGCCAGAAAGCATTTCTGTCATCTGCCACAGGGTAGAGGCCATCTGCTTTGCCAGCGCAGAATCCACTGCCTTCAGAGATCCCTCCAGAGCTTCTGCCCCCACTCCCACTTCCTGGAGGAGAAGTCACTGGCTCAGAAGGCAAGTCAGGAGCTGTGCAACCTGAAACATACAAGTAGAGAGAGTCGAGGAGTGGGCCTGCTGCAGCAGTGAACTTCATGTGGAAGTAAAGAAAACTATGTGCATTATTGCCAGAAGATGGATGCAATTAGCTGCAGTCTTACAACTGAAGAGCCTGTAAGACATAGCAGGAACTAAGAAAACATGTAATGTGAATACACTTCAGCACTATCTTGTTCTCTCTTTTGCCATCTAAGGCATTCAAGAAATACCTAATATGCAAAAACAGATATTTTTAAGATCTGAATATAAATACCTCTGAAAGAAAAACATGGGAACAGTTATAGAGGTTGAAGTATTCTTTGAGTGATGGACTGGATATATAAGAGTACTAGCAAAGCTTCCTGTTAATTATCCCCAGGAGCCTAAGCAAGACATTGAATAAGAGAGAGAGAGAGAGAGGGAGAGAGAGAGAGAGAGAGAGAGTTGTATGTTAAAGGCAATCAAAATTTCTTCAGATTCTTACAAATCTTGAAATCCTAGAAAATCTGATCTCACACATTCCAAAGACAGGCTTGGTTTTCCACAATTCTCTTAGAAATTGAGATTTAGGAAATTTCAATAACATTCTGTCACCTGAGAAAGTACTGCAGACTGAAATGGGAAGAATATCCCAAGGCAATAGGGATGAGAATGCCAAGATGGCCTTTAAATTGATACAGAGACATTATTCGCACACACACACACACACACACACACACACACACACACACACACAAACACACTGCATACTTATGCTGTCATTTACCTGCAGTGGGTACTCCAAGGGCTTTGTTCAAAGTAGAAGTCAGAGGGAATTTTCCCTGGTCACAGAAAGAGCCAGTGAAGTCATCAAGGTCAATGGCCCAGATCACGGCACCTCCAAAATCATTCTGCTTAAGCAGCTGAGCCTGTTTAAGAGAAGAGAGTAGAAGGTTCATTTGATTTCCTGGGCCTTGGGTTTGTTATGCCAGCAAATCCAAGGAGCTGACCTTACCTTGACCCTGAAGCTCTTGATATTGTCATAGTCAACCCACTCGTTAGCCTTATAGACATAGGGCACTTCCTGCAGGGCATCCTAGGCCTCAGTGGCTCCATTTCTCAGGAAGGTACAAATCTATGAATGCCAAGAGAGCCAACCACTTTAAATATTAACCCAATGAGAGAGAAATTATTTTCTTCACTTTCATATATTCAGGTTTTTATAATTCAGTTTTGTTTGTAGAGAGTAAATTTCGGTAATTTTCATCTTTGCAGTGATGGAGATGAGACCCGGAACTTGCCATACTAGATAAGTACATACTCTATCACCTTAACTATATCACATCCCTAGTCTTTGCTTTTTAACTTAGAATATATATATAGCTGTGAATGTACGATCATCCTGCTTTAGCTTCCTGAATGTTGAAATTGCGGATATGAGCAACCAAAATTGCAAAAATCCGTTAGGAAAAAACATTGTGCAGTATGATCCTAATTTGTTTTGTCCTTCTGTGCTAGAACTTAAGTCCAGGGCTATGGGAATTCTAAGTCAATGCTCAGTCTCTGAGCTATATTCCCCAAATTGTGTTACTTCCCAAGTTCTACATTTTATCCATATTTTAGTACTAAAATTTTGGAATCTATAGTAGTGTAAGAACTACATTTCTTTTATTTCATTCTCTGTTAATGTAAATACCCTTACTAGTATGGTCCATTACTTGACGGAATATTGTTTGGATTAATTATAGATGTATCAAAGTATCCAAACCCTTTTCTAAACTGAAGACTATGTACAACTTAGGGTGCATAATTCATAGAGCACTATACAGCCAATTCACTGACCTCATAGTAGGCCCAAAACCCAGCCTGCCTGGTATAGGGCCCAGCAGGGCCATTACCAGAGGTAGGGGCACCAATTCCAGTATCAGAGGGGTTGCTCAGGATGAAGGTGTGTCCATACTCTGGGAATCCAACAATGAGTTTCTCAGATGGGGCTCCATTGTTCTTCCAATAATTCATGACATAATCCTGTTATAGCAGCAGGTTAGACACAGGACTTGAATAGACAGTGGCCTGTGTTGGGATCCAGGCAAATTATATGATGTTCATAATGAGTGGGTTTATTTATTGGTACTTTATTTTTAAATTTTTTTAGATGAAATTATAGTAATGGCCAATATTTTAAGGTATTTACCTAAATAAATTAGATTCTCAACTTGTGTTAATCTGAAGCCTGATTTTTTATGTGATTTACACCCCCTTCCCCAGTGTGCATTTTTGTAGGATCTTACCACATTGTGGTAGGCATTGCTGCCAGTCTCAGTAGGGAATTTGTAAAGAGGACTGTTCTCAGTATAGCCCTCCCAGGAGCCATGGAGGTCATATGTCATGACATGGATGTAATCTAGGCACCTGAGAGGTAGTAAGATTTAAAATCATTTCTGATAGCTGTTTCTCACATCTATGCAGGCAAAGATACCTTTTCCACAAGTGTGCAGACAAGGTCTTTGAGGACAAGACATCTCAAGAATAAGTAGAATACTTGAAAGCTTCTTGCAGAAATTTAGGATAAGGGCACCACTCACTGAGAAAGTTCAGGGATCTCATAGCCAGCCTGGATGTAGGAAATGCCAGCGGCTACAGCAGCAGTAACCATCAATCTGGGTTTGTTGCTCTCAATAGCCTCCTGCTCGAAAGCTTCACGCATTTCCTGTAAAATAAGGCAAGTATGTTTGAAGTTAATTTCAGCTATTTAAACAATAATACATGCATGATGAATAGTGTATTTCTTCTCCAAAGTACTTTCAACTATTTGTTTCTGATTTCAGTCTACCAATATCTTAATAAAATCAAGAATATAGATGTTGTTAATTTAAAAGCTACAACTATGTAGTATGTGTGGGAGTTAGGAAATTGACACCAGAGTCCCACAGGAACTTAATGGAATCCAAAATCTCAGATGACCAGTCAGAGCTCACTTGTATCACATCACTTTGAAGATACAGTCTATGCAGTACACCTATATAGTTTTCAGTGATTTGGAAAGTTGCTTCCATACTCCTTGCAGCACAGACATTTCATTCAGTGAATTGCTAAATTAGCCAATGGGGAAGGTGGGAATGGCTGGGTGACAGGTCCCATTCAGTGCCAGATGTTAATTCACCTACATTCTGTATGTGGTGGTTCTAATAGATATGGCTCCCATAGACTTGGGTGTTTGAATGTTTTGCACATAGTGAGTGACACTATTAGGAGATATGGCCTACGTAGAGTTGGTAGGGCTTTGTTGCAGGAAGAGTGCCACTGTGGAGAAGGGGGCTTTGAGATATCCTATGCTCAAACTATGCCCAGTGTAGCACCCAGGCTCTCCCTGCTGCCTAGGATTCGAGATGTAGAAATTTCAGTGACTTCTACAGCACCCATGTCTACCTACACGCTACTACATTTCCTGACAGGACAATAATGGACTAAACATCTGACACAGTAAAACAGCCCAAATTAAGCATTTTCCTTTATAAGAGTGGCCATGGTTGACCTGGGGCAGAGATAGACAGCCGTGGTGAGCTGCACGTTCCCCCCGAGCTCCATTGCCTGCCTTCTCAAGGATGCCCCAGAAATATCCAGGTCAGACTGTTTCACACCAATCCCCTGCCTGCCAGGTCCACCTGGAGCACACTCAGCAGAGATATGCAGCATGCTGTTCCCTGAGGTCCTCGGCCTTCCTCTACCACTCAAGGAGTCCTGCTTTAATCAAGAACACTGAGCCAACATCAAGGACAAAGAAGTGGTTAAAGGTGATAGAGTCCAATGTAAGAACACAATCAACTACAATAGCCAGGGCAATATGATACCACCATAGATCAGCTATCCTACTACAGAAAGCCCTGGATATCCTAGCACAGCCAAAGCAAAAGAAAATTATCTTAAATCCAATTTTATAAAGTGGATAAAGCTCTTTAAAGAGGGAACTGATAAGTCTCTTAAAGAAATACAGGAGAATACAATCAAACAGGTGAACAAAATGAATAAAACTGTTCAAGACCTTAAAATATAAATAGAAGTAATAGAGAAAACACAAACTGAGAGAATTTTGGAACAGAAACTACCAATGCAATCACCAACACAATACAAGAGATAGAGGAGAGAATCTCAGGCACAGATGATACATGAAATTGATGCACTGGTTTAAAAACTACAAATCTAAGAAGTTCATAATGAAAAATATCTAGAATCCTTGGGACACTACCAAAAGACCAAACCTAAGAATAATAAGAATAGAAGTAAGAGGAGATTGCCAGCTCAAAGTCACAGGAAATATCTTCAACAAACTGATAGGAGAAATTTCCCAAACCTAAAAAAAGAGATCCCTATAAATATACAATAAGCTTACAGAACAGCAACAAATACAGTGAACTAAAAAAGAAAATCTTCCCACCACATAATAATCAAAATGCTAAATGGACAGAAAAAAGAAAGAATATTAAAATAATGAAGAAAAAAGGCCAAGTAACATATAAAGGCAGACCTATCAGAATTACATATGACTTCTCAACAGAGACTCTAAAAGTCAGAAGATTCTGGACAGGTGTCTTGCAGAGCCTAAAAGACCACAGATATCAGGCAAGACTACAATATCAAGCAAAAACTTCAATCACCTTAGATAGAGAAACCAAGATATTCCATGACAAAACCAAATTTAAACAATACCTTTCCACTTATCCAGCACTACAAAGGATACTAGAAGGAAAAGTCAAACAAAAGGAGAGTAACTCTACCCATGAAAACACAAGAAATAATTTCATGTGAGCAAAACCAAAAGGAGAGAAACATACACACACACACACACACACACACAGACACACAGACACACACACACACACACACACAGACACACACACACACATACACACACTGCACAACATCAAACTAACAGAAAGTAACAATCATTGGTCATTAATATCTCTCAATATCAATTGACTCAATTCCACAATAAAAAAGACACAGGCTAAGAGAGGGGATGCCTAAACAGAGCCCATCATTTCACTGCATGCAAAAAACACACCTCTGGAACAAAGGTAGATATTACCTCAGAGTAAAGGACTGGAAAAAGATTTTCCAAGCAAACTGTCCCAATAAACAAGCTGGAATAGCCATTCTAATATCTAATAAAATAGACTTTCAAGCAAAAGTAATCAAAAGAGATGGGGAAGAATACTTCATGATATCAAAACAAAAATCCACCAAGATGAGGTCTCAATTCTGAACATCTATTCCCCTAATGCAAGGGCATCCACATTCATGAAAGAAACATTATTAAAGCTTAAATAACACATCAAACTCCACACATTGATAGTAGGAGACTCCAACACTACACTCTCACCAATGGACAGGTCATTGAAAGACTACAGAACTTCTACAGCTGATAAACAACTTCAGCAAAGTGACTTGATAGAAAATTAACTCAAATGAATCAGTTCTCTTCCTTTATACAAATGATAAATGGGCTGAGAAATAATTAGGGAAACAACACCCACTAAAATAGTCACAAATGATATAAAATATCATGGGATAACTCTAACCAAACAAGTGAAAAATCTGTATGACAAGAACTTCAAGTCTCACAAGAAAGAAATCGAATACCTCAGAAAATGAAGATATCTCCCATGCTCATTGATAGGTAGGATTAACATAGTAAAAATGGCCATCCTATCAAAATTGATCTACAGATTCAGGGCAATCCCCAACAAAATTCCAACACAATTCTTCAAAGACATGGAAAGAGAAATTGTCAATTTCTTACAGAGAAATAAAATACCCAGGATAGCAAAAACAATTTGCTTCACGGCAATAAAGCTTTAAGACACTGTGTGACATTTATTTAGAGTACTGAGTTGAGATCCTATACTGACATTATTTGGGACACCAAATGGTATTCCAGGCATATCTGTGGACATTGCTATGTAGGTTGTGTTGAGAAACTAAGACATTTATTTGGAAGGATAAGAATTATAAGCCGGACAGTGGTGGCGCATGTTTTGATCCCAGCACTTGGGAGGCAGAGGCAGGCGGATTTCTGAGTTCGAGACCAGCCTGCTCTACAGAGTGAGTTCCAGGAGAGCCAGGGCTACACAGAGAAACCCTGTCTCAAAAAATCAAAAAACAAAAACAAAAACAAAAACCCAAGAATTATAAGCAGTGTTATGTTTATCTTCAAATGTTAAACTCAGATACTGTGTGTGGTTTTAGTCTGCATCACTTCAGTGAGTAGAACTACAGCAAATGATTAGATGTTATAACTTATAACAGTCCTGTTCAACTAAGAATAGAGGTCCTATTTCTGACCTTTGGGGCTGTCTAAGAAAAAGTAACGTGGTGCTGTGGAGACAGTTCAATGGTTAATGTGCTTGCCATGCAAGCTAAAATCCTGAGCTCATTACAGCCTTTCCCACAGGACCCACACAAAAAATTTAAGCAAGACATAGTGGCATATGTTTATTAATCTCAGTGAGGAGGAAACTGACACAGATGGATCCCTGGGGTGCACTGGTCAGCTGGCCTGTGCTAATCAATGACTTCTAGACTAGTGAGAAACTGGCTAAAATATCAAGGTAGACAGTGTCTGAGAAATGACACCTCACATACATGTGTAACTCATACATGTATACAACATATATATATAATATATTTATATACATATATATATAAATGTAATTTGGATTTTCTAAAAATCTTGTGTGTGCTCACGTTCATGTGTGTGTGTGTGTGTAGGTGTGTGTGTGTCAAACCCAATTCCTGCTGATATTTGTGCTCTTTGTGTCTTTGTATATATTCTCTTCTTCCATCAGTGCTAGGTCCATTGGGACCTTGGTCACCTCTTGCTTAACTTACTTCATTGACTTCCTACTCTGTCGTGCCTTTGCACTCCTAATTCATGATTCATAATTCAAAATAACCATTCCAATGTATACAACTCTGATCATATTCATCAGTGTATAATATTTTAAAATTTTCCATTTTCCTTAGGCAAGTTTAATTTTGTAACTTAATATAAAAATGTGCTGTCTGCATGTTCTCACAGGTTTGAAACTCACTCCTCACTTGCTCACACAAAACTGTCTTCTTTTGTTTTGTTTCCATCTGCACTGAATGGATAACACCAAGTTCTCTCAATAGTAAGACCCAGCCTCACTTTTCCTAGAAAACTCCTTGTGACGTTACCCAAGAGAAGAATTTGGTGACTCGGCATTTGCTTTTGGATTCTGTAGACCTTGGATTCTGTGTAGTTTATCACAACATTTATCAAAATGTGCTACAGTTGATGCTTATGTTTCAGTTCTCCACCTCAGATGTGTGTTCTTTACCATCAAGACTCTGCTTTTCTCTTGGTTTTAACCTATTTCCAATAACTGCCACATAGCATAGATTACTCAATAACAGTAGAAAGTTTTCGTGTCTTGGACAGACATGGGAAGTATTTATGCCACTAGCTGTGTGATGTCCAAATTACTTTTGCCCTTTTAATATCTTAGTTACTTATCTGTATAATGAAGGTCATAATGCTTAAGGAACCTATATCATTTAGTAAATGTCAAGATAAAGTGAACTGTGAATCTGAAACCAGCATGTAGAGTAATGTGCAGCATATAGGTTGTTCAAGGACTGCATGATAGATAAGGGACGTTCTTATGCTAAGATGCCATAATTCTAAAGTCATGTTTGGTTTTATTGTGCAAGCACCCGGCTCTCATTGAAAAAAAGTAGACTTTGAATATTGTAGGGCTAACATCTTTTCCTGGTTTCCTCACCTTCACCAGGACAGTGAAGAGATGCTTGTCCTGAGGAGGGCTCCCACGTGAGCCTGGGTATTCCCAGTCCAGGTCCAGCCCATCAAACCCATACTGACGTAGGAATTTGATGACTGAGGTAATGAAGGTCTGGTGGTTCTGAGAAGTGGAAACCATGGTAGTGAAACAGGGAAACCAAAAAAAAATCAGAGTAAGGCCTTGGTATTCTGAACACACTGGAATAAAAATAGTTTAAAGTTCAATTTATGTCTCACAGTCCTTGGCGAGGGGACTGAGGACTAAAGTGTCTTCCAGGGCTATCCTGGTTTCTCTTTGCAATCACTACTCTTACCAGCCATGGTACCTCAGCATTCACTTTATTTTGATATTCTTCCCAACTCCCAGTTCAAACATTTTCCCAAAATGCCTTTATTGTTTTGAATACCCAACTAACTTAGTTCAGAGCATTCTGTCTTCAAATAACTCCCCAGTTCACATATACTCAAATAAGTCTTGTTTAGTATACATGGTTTCATTTTCCTTTCTCGGAAAGACAGACAAAATATAGATAGGACATGCATCAGACCTTGTAGCCTTCATATTCTTTAAGATATTTTTTGAAGTGGGCAACTAAAGCTCAGAGGATCGTGTCCCAAAACATCCATCCAAATTTATCCATATAAAAGCCACAGTAGTCGATCTAAAATCTACTGATGAGTATTGATGATTTGATGTGATAATTTATTAAGTAAAAAAATTATTTAATGGATCTTCTTAATATCCATCTGGAATTTTTGAAGTATAAAAGGACATGGGTTATGTTATATTGGTTTTGGTAGTAAATGAATGAGTGGTTTTCTAGACAGAACTTACAGAGCAGTTCCAAAGTTCCAGCCTCCAATTGCTAGGAGGGTTTTCAGTTTGCTGTTCCTATAAAGCAAAAGATTAAAAGAGAAAATTTTAAATCCATGGGTCCTGACATTTAAAATAACATTTCTGTTTATGATATTGAGCTTGATCAAATTATTCATGGTAGGACTGATGTTCTACTATTTACTTGAGTTATTTGAGCTATTTTTTCCACTACTGAAACTGAGTTGACAAAATCACTTTGTATTATCACCATAAATAAAGTTAGGGATATGCATAGAAATCAGAATTACATAATAGTTGGATTTATTGCTAGCAATATTTGTACTACATATAACTTTAAAAGCATAATTAGCTCATTGCCCTTTCTTCAAGTAAAATGATAAATGTTGCTTAAGTATAATCATATTTTATCCTTTATTTAATTAATATAAGTTCATTGAAGTATCACTGGAAACATGGGTAACAAGTGAAAAGGGGGCAGTGGAATTATATAAAATTAAAGCTACTACACAGCAAAGGCATAAAGGCAATAGAGAAATTGTAGATCATAGGGTTTGTAGCTGGGTGATATCTATGGTTACCTTTCTCTTCTGGTAGCATGCAGAATACCTTAGAGTATCTTCCAACATCATGAATGCTAGTTGGTAGAGGTAAACATTCTAGTTTGACACCAGCTTGATTTCTCCATATTTGATGATATAAGTGATGGTGCACTCAGAAATAAAGCCTTACCATTACATTGTGGAAAATAATCAACAGCTTTAGTAATAGCCTGTGACTAGGGAGATTGGTTAGAGACCCTTTGGCCAGTGATTTAGTACAGTGTAACTCACTCTTGCCACTTGAAGTGTTATTTGGTGTATAAGATTTTGAGTTGGAACCAGAAGCCACAACAGCACCTAGAACCTTGGGAAAATGGCTCACTCACAGACCACTTAAATTTCCTCAGTGCCTGCCCTGCCTTCTCCCAACTGCCTTTCGTCCACTTGTCATCATATTCTCAGACCACAACTCTGGTGGAAGACTTCTGCTACACCAGAGGCCATGCTATCCACCAGAATCCCAGGTAGGCTGGTTGTGTGTGGACTGTCCCACTTTCTCCGTGTTTGCCAAGCCCATGGCAACCTGCCCTTCTTTTGCCATATCTCAGCCCCTAACTTGAGAGGAGGCACTCTGCTAAACCAAAGGACATAGTAGCCACAAAAACAACAACAGATAGTCCAGCCACCACGGCACTGTCTCTACTCAGTGCCCTGTAACCTAGCCCCAGTCATGACATATACTTCCATCACCATATCACGCATCAAAAATCTGCTAAGAACCACTGACTGGACCAAAGGCCATACCTGACACCAGAACTCCAAATTCCAACTTGTAAAGAACCTCTACTCAACCACAAGCCACTCCAGCCAGAAGACCAGAGAGGATACAGAAATCAAGAGGGGAAACACACATCAAACAAAGACAAACTCAGAAATTAGCACCTAGAGCTATAATTATCTCCAAACCATATTCCTAGGTACTACTGTAAGAACACAATCAGCAACAACCAGGATAATGTGTCACAATCAAAGCCAAGCTACCCTATTATGGAAAGCCCAGAATATTCTAACACCACTAAAGCACAAGTAAACAACCATAAAACCAACTTTATTAAAATTATAAAGACCTCCAAGGGGAAATGAAAAAATTCCTTAAAGAAATTGAGGAAAAGACAAAAAAACTGGAGGAAATGAATAAGTCCCTTAAAGAAAGCCAAAAAAGTAAGCAAACAGTTGAAGAACTTGAATAAAACAGTTCAAGATCAGAAAATGGAAATAGAAGCAACAAAGAAAACAAAAACTGAGGGAATTCTGAAAATAGGATAAACAAACAGGAACTACAGAAACAAGCATCATGAACAGAGTACAAGAGATGGAAGAGCAAATCTCAGGCATAGAAGATATAATAGAAAACATAAATACATAGGTCAAAAAATGTTAAATCTAAAGTTTCTGACATAAAACATCTAAGAATTCTAGGACAGTATAAAAGACCAAATCAAAAAATAAAAGTAATAGACAAAAAAGAATGCCAACTCAAAGACCCCAGTAAGTATTTTTAACAAAATCAAAGAATAATCTCCTAACCTAAAAAAGGACATGCCTATAAAGATACAAGATTGCCAAACACCAAATATATTGGATAAGAAAAGAAAGTCATAATCCCCACAACCACCACCACATAATAATAAAAACACTAAACATTCAAAACAAAGAAAAATATTAAAAGTTGCAAGGGGAAAATACCAAGTAACATAAAAGCAGAAATATTAGAATTACAACTGATTTCTCAATGGAGACTCTAAAAGACAGAAAAGCTTGAACACATGTCTTGCAGACTGGAAGAAACCACAAATGCCAGCCCAGATTACTATACTCAGCAAAACATTCAATTACCATAGATGGAGAAAATAAGATATTCTACCATAATGTCAAATTTAAATAATATATGTTGGAATGGCAGCTGTCTCAGACTCTGTTGCCTCCCTTTAAATCTTTTCTTCCTTAACTGGGATGCCTTGTCCAGCCTCAATAGGTGAAAATGCACCTAGTCCTGCTACAACTTAATATGCCAAATTGGGTTGGTATCTATGGGAGGCCTCCCCTTCACTAAGGAGAAAAGGGGAGTAGAAGGAGAACGGGTAAAAGGGAGAGAACGAGAAGAGAGGACGGGGAAGCTGTGACTGGAATGTAAAGATAATTAATTAATTGATTGATTGATTAAAGAGAAATTAATTAATTAAAGAGAAAAAAAATAAACAATATCTATCCACAAATCCAGTCCCAGAAAAGGTGTTAGAAGAAAAGTTCCAGTCTTAGGAGGTTAATTACAACTATGAAAACAAAGGGAATAGATTTCACAACAGCAAAACCAAAAGAAGGGAAACACACACACTTACAACCTCCAACAACAATAACAACAACACAATAACAAGAATTAGCAATCATTGGTCATTTATAACTCTCAAATATCAATGGATTC
>JAPYYD010002696.1:66927-98748 GCA_028551405.1 Uromys caudimaculatus | reverse complement strand
GAATTCTGCTGAAGATGGGGAGGGAGGATTATAGGAGCCAAGCAGTCAAGGGTCAAGGATATGACAAGAAAAGCTACAGAATCAGCAAACCTGGACTCATAAGCTCCTGAGACTGAAATGGCAATCAGAGAGTCTGAATTGCTTTAACCTAGGCCCTCTATGTATATGTTATAGTTGTGTAGCTTGGTGGTTTTTTGAGATACCTAACAGAGGGAGTGGGGCTGTTTCTGATGCTTTTGTATGCTTGGGACATTTGTCCTCCTACTGGGTTGCCTTGTCCAGCCTTCATATGAGAGGAGATGCCTAATCTTATTGCCATGTTTGGTTAATATCTCTGGGAGGCCTGCCCTTTCCTGAAGGGAAGTGGAGGAGGAGTGGATGAAAAGGGAGAAGGTGGGAGATGGAGGAAGTTGGGAGTGGAGGGGAAGGAAACTGTGGTCAGGATATAATGCATAGAGAATTAATAAAAACATGTATAGAGCAATACAATTGAAAGTTGAAGAAAAAAATCCCCTCCTCTATCTCCTCCAAGATATGAGCCCCCATTTCCTACCCTCTCAATTTGTGTCATATTTTGAAGCCCACTGACTCCTGTCACTGCTGCCTCTGTTCTCTTAGGTGTGTGACCATCCACTGGAGCACGTTACACATAAATATAACCAAAAAACCAAAAAACTTATACAATAAAAACTTTAAGACAATGAATTATGGAGACAATTTTGGAATTTTGGTTTCTTTAAAAAGGCACAAAAATATTATACAAATGTGTTTTTGTTTTAATCCTAGGTGTGGGATATGGGGCTGCCTTAGATTGTTCACAGTAGCTGACTATGATTTGCCTCAGGATCTGACAGAGGCATGATTTTGCCAGCCGGGGATAGTTTCTGCAATTGTGTGATGTTTGGAATTCTGAGGACTTTTCAGAGGGTATACAAATGCTGGGGCCTCCAGAGGTGTGGTTGGGTGTTAGTTGGTTGCTGGTTGTTGTTGGTTGTGGTTTGTTAGTAGTCATGCACAAAGTAGAAACTACAACTGATAAATGGGACCTCATGAAACTGAAAAGCTTCTGTAAGGCAAAGGACACTATCAATAGACAAAATGGCAACCTGCAGATTCGGAAAAGATCTTCACTAACCATACATCCAATAGAGGGGTAATATCCAAAATACATAAAGAACTCAAGAAGTTAGACTTCAAAAACCAAAAATAACCCAATTAAAAAATGGGGTTCAGAGCTAAGAATTCTCAACAGAGGAACACAAATGGCCATGAAGCACTTAAATGTTTCTTAGCCATCAGAGAAATACAAATAAAGATGACCCTGAGATTCCACCTCACACCAGTCAGAATGGCTGAGATCAAAAACTCAGGTGACAGCACATGCTGGTCAGGATGTGGAGAAAGAGGAACACACCTCCATTGTTGGTGGGATTGCAAGCTGGTACAACCACTCTGGAAATCAATCTGGTGGTTCTTCAGAAAATTGGAAATAGTTCTACCCGAAGACCCAGCTATACCACTCTTGGGCATATACCTAAAAGATGCTCTACCATATAACAAGGACACATGCTCCACTTTGTTCATAGCAGCCTTATTTGTAATAGTCAGAAGCTGGACAATCCAGATGTCCCTCAACTGAAGAATGGAGACAGAAAACGTGGTACATTTACACAATGGAATACTATTCAGCTATTAAAAACGAGGACATCATGAATTTTGCAGGCAAATGAATGGAACTAGAAAATATCACCCTGAGTGAGGTAACCCAGACCCAAAAAGACATGCATGGCATGTACTCACTGATAAGTGAATATTAGCCAAAAAGTACAGAATACCCAGGATACAACTCACGGACTGTATGAAGTTTAAAAAGAAGGAGGCCCAAGTGAGGATGCTTCAATCCTACTTAGAAGGGGGAGCAAATAATCACTGGAGGCAAAGAGAGGGAGGGATCTGGGTGAGAGAGGGGAGGGGAAGGGGAAAAGGGAGACAGGATCAGGTATGGGGGGGAAGACAGGAGAGAAGCCCAGAGGGCCAGGAGAATGAATGGAAACATGCAGCTGCAGAGGGTGGCAGGAGGGGGAAACCTTTAGAAAGACCCAGAGACCTGGGATGTGAGAGGTTCCCTGGTCTTAATGGAGATGACCTTAGCTGAAATGCCTAACAATAGGGAGATGAAATCTGAAGAGACTACCTCCAGAAGATAGACAGGGCTCCCCAGTGGAGGGGGGAGACACCCACCTACCTTCAAAGTTTTTGACCCAAAATTGTTCCTGTCTAAAAGAAATGCAGGGACAAAAATGAAGTAGAGACTGAAGGAAAGGTCACCTAGTTACCAGTCCAACTTGGGATCCATCCCTATGGGCAGGCACCAAACCCTAACACTATTACAAATGCCATGTTGTGCTTGCAGACAGGAGCCTGGCATGGCTGTCCTCTGAAAGGCTCTACAAGCAGCTGACTGAGACAGATGCAGATACTTACTGCTAGCCATTAGACTGAGTCTGGGACCCCTATGGAAGAGTTAGGGCAAGGACTGAATTAGCTTAAGAGGATGGCAACCCCATAGGAAGAACAACAGTATCAACTAACCCAGACTCCTCAGAGCTCCCAGAGATTAAGCCACCAACCAAAGAGCATACATGGGTTGGTCCGTGGCTCCCCAACACATATATAGCAGAGGACTGCCTTGTCTGACCTCAGTGAGAAAGGATGTGTCTAATCCTGTAGAGATTTGATACCCCAGGGAAGGGGGATGCTGAGGGGGAGTCAGGTGGGGGTGGGTAGATGGTAGAGGAGCACCCTCTCAGAGGCAAAGAGGAGGGGGGATTGGGTGAAGATCTCTGGGAGGCAGGACCAGGAAGGGGGACAACATTTGCAATGTAAATAAATAAAATAATTTAACAAAAGTTTTATTTCTAAAATGCAGTTAAAGTTAATTATTTGTAAGAATCTTGACTCTCTGGAATATTTTTTTCTTTGACTCTTGAGTGTTTTGTGTTTGGCTTTTTGTTAGGTGAGACCAGAGCTTCAGTGAGTCTGGCTGGTGGGTGCAGGATGTTGCTGGTCCAGTGTGGGTTCAGGGAATTGTTTTCCCCCGAGTCTTCCCTATGAGACCCTGTGATCACTGGTTTGTTCTGTCTTCAGAGAGTCGCTTTACTTACATATGCTGACTAATATTCTGTGAGCATGTAGAATGGAGCCCTCTGCAGATCGTTGGAACTCTTCTTGGCGACATCTTCTCCCATGTGGATTTCAGGTGTTGTCGCCTCCCAGTGTATCCCCCCAACCCAGGAGACCCCACACTTCCTCTTCTCTCAATCCCCACAGCACACTTATCATGTGGAAACCTGGAAGACTTTCAGGGCTCAACTCCCTGGTTTCCTATCTGGCATAGATGCTTTTTTTTGTTGCTAGGTAAAATTTCCTATTTTAAAAATGTTTTTAATTTAAATAGGATCATATCATTTCCTCCTCATGACCTGATATTCAGTGTCTTAGAGAACATGCTCTCACATGTTTTATTCAGGGTTGGGGTTATTCATGAGCGGGGTAGAGGGTAATTCTGCTTCCTGTCATTTCATCTTACAAATTCGACAACTGGTATATTTGTACCATATAACTCTAGCTCAACTCAGTAAGGGTTTTGTGCAGAAAATCTTGCAATGCTATAGTGATTCCAGTTTAGAATTATTATAATAGGAAAAATGAGATAAAACTACATACCTAGTAGATGAACAGGTATTTGAAAATAATGGTTATAAAGAATATATAAGTAGATGGTAAATTACTTCTTGTATGTCCTGTCTTTAAAAGGGACTGGGAAAGCCGGGCAGTGGTGGCGCACGCCTTTAATCCCAGCACTCGGGAGGCAGAGGCAGAGGCAGGTGGATTTCTGAGTTCGAGGCCAGCCTGGTCTACAGAGTGAGTTCCAGGACAGCCAGGGCTACACAGAGAAACCCTGTCTCGAAAAAACCAAAAAAAAAAAAAAAAAGGGACTGGGAAGATGGCTTAGTAAAATACTTACTGCACAAACATGCAGACCTGAGTTTGATTCCCAGCACCTGTATGAAAAGGTGTGCCTAGCAGTGTGGGCCTGTGATAGCAGTGTTGGGAGGCAGACACGGGGATCCTGGGGCCTGCTGGCCAGACAGTTTGGCTGACTAGTGAGCTCTAGGCTCAGCGTAGGACCCTTTCCCAAAAATTTAGTAGGAGGGTTATAGAGGAAGACACCTGATATCAACTTAATGGCCTCTACATGTGCACACACACACACACACACACACACACACACACACACACACACACCCCTGAGCACACATACATATATATTATACACATACACAAATAAATGAACAGCAAGCAAACAAAGTCCCAATATATATATTAGAATTTGCTCACAAAAATAAACATAAAACCTCAATTAACAGTGGTTTAGACATGCGCACAAATTATGTTTTCTTATAGCAAGAGGCTTTGAGTAACTAGCTACTTGTATTAGCTCATGTGGAATAATGCTAGTAAGAAAGATACTGTTCACTTTTGAACCATGTCCATATGGACTCAAGATGGCTTGCTGGATTCCAGCAACAACATCGTATTCATGATGAGAAAAGGGGGAGGGGGTCTTGAGGAATAGAGTTGGGTCACAGTTACCCTATCTCTTTCATTAGGAAACCAATTCTTTTCTTAAAACTCATTAGTAGAGGCCCATCAGGTGAAACCCTGCTACCAAGCATTGTGATCTGAGTCTGATCTCTGGAACTCACATGATGGAAGGAGAAAGCCAATCCTAACAAGTTGTCTTATGACCTCTACATCTATGATGTGGCATACATACACCCATATACATAAAAACATGTACCACACGCAATTATATAAACAATAATTAAATGTTAAAAAATTAAATCAAATAGGTGGAATTCCCCATTAAGTCTCATGGGACCAGACCAAGTACCAATATCTGCCATCCTACCAGAGACTCTGGAAGAGGGAGGAACAGGGTTCCCACTCTGGTTTGGACTGTTCACACTGTGTCAACTGCCCCCCAAATGTCACCAAACACATGTTGTTTTTGGCAAAGAAAAGGTAAATGGATAGTCTTCCAACTAGAACCAATTACAATACTATTGAATGTGAAATGTGCTATCAGTCCAGATAGAGAAGACACACTGTCATTTAGGCAGAGAAAAGAACCAAAGAGAGCATCAGTTAAGGGTCAATGGGACCTTTCCTTGCTGTATGGAACTGCAGGGTAGTGCTTTGGTCCTTCTGCTTTTGTACTTGTTAGTTTCCTTGATGAGTGTGGATTTATACCTGGAATTCAGGAACAGGGGAGAAAATCTAGCAGGAATTGATTTGGACATGAAGTTATCCATAGTGGAATGACCCCAGGACCAGGGATCTTGGCTTCCTAACTGGTCTCTCATACTTGTGACTAGGGTAGAGACCTTGGAAGCACCTTACAATTCCTCAGAAGGATGGGAGGGTTCTGTCTTGGGCAAGCCATCTTGCAGGTGAGCAAGGCATTAGAAAAGGTTCGAGCAGTCTATACACTCTGGTGGTCATGGCTTGTCTTCCCAGCCCACAGATCTCTGCAGAGGCACCAGACAATCAAGTCTGGATAGCACTTCATCAACCTCAGACACTGAACTTTGGATGGGTCCTCTAACCTCTCTGCTCATTGGTGTCCCACCTCTATAGAACACGGGTTGTATTTCTCTTTTCCTTTTCATCCCTAGGAAAGTATGTTTTTAGCAGAAGGCCCAGAAGTTCCTGGCCACCGCCAGCTGCTACTTTTGACTCTAGAGTACACTAGTCAACTGTCTCAGTCCTACATACTTCCACGTGTGATTCTGTTCTGTGTGAACTGAGAGTCGCTGGTTTGGTTTGTGCTGGATCATGATTCAGGGTTGAGTGCCCTTTAGGAACACAGCCTGTGTGGTCCCACCAAACTGTTGATAGAGTTCCTGGGTCACATGGGTCACTTCAGGCTCCATGGCTCCATTTCCATGCCTGTAAAAGTGGGAGTGGTGATATTGCAGAGATTCAGGATGTGTCAAATATTGGGCCACAGTGACTACTCAGAAGCACGAGTGTGGCCATGAGATGGGGAACATAGTTCTAATTTATGGAGGAAACTGGGACTCTGGGAAGCTATGAGGATTACACAGGTTACAGTGACTACAAGCCCCAGGCTCCTTGGTTACAGCAGCCAACCCCCTAGAGGTTGTTCCAGGGAGCTTTTAGCCATGGAACAGAAGGGAGGGGTGATCCCTGTGGCTGCCAGGAGAGTCTGTTGGGGTTGCTGTCTGGCATTGAGCTGTTGGGAGGAAGCCAAGATCTAGTTTGGGAATTATAGGCAGGATCAGGACAAGAAGAGCATATCAAGGGGAGACTGAGATGGTACCACACAGCATCCTAAAGAAGGGTAAGGGCAGATGAGAGTCACCCCATTGCAGCACAGATGGGGGATCCTGGAGGAGAGAAAATGGCATGGTTGGAGGGTGGAAAGGAAAAATATAGGGGTGTGATGCTTTAGGGAACTCATTATTGATGTCATAGGGACCGGTGCCTGCTCTCAGCTCAGTACAAGTTTTATGAGGAATAATCATAGCCACCTAAGCTACCTCGAGAAAGAGCAAGACTCCTGTCTCTGGGAGTATGGGAGCATCTTTTGGTAGTGAGGCTTCAGAGAACACAGATGCTCTTATAACAACTAGGTGTTCAAGATCACCTTTGTCTCTGGAGTCTCGTGAGTCTCTGAAGCTGCCCAGAACAGATGGTATGGGTATCAGTGGAGAGGTGATTGTCTGAGAGGAACCCTGAGAGCCTGCAGGACCTGAACTCGTGCTGGACACCTCAGATCCGATTCCCACACAGGGATGTGTGGAGGGCTGGGGCTGCCTTTCAGGCAAGACCAGAGCTGGGGGCTGGGCCAGATTTTACTCCAAAGGCAGAGCCCACTGTGGTGTTCAGACAGGCTACAGGTTTTGAGCAGCCAGATGAGGGCTGCTCCGATGGAAGGGGCATGAGTTGGTGGTAGCTGCTATAGCCCAGTCACTTGGGCCCCATGGGGTCAACTATGAACCCTGGCTCCTCTCTGACTCCTGCATTTTGACTTCTAGTTTCCAGCCCTTTTTAGTCTACGGAGCCTTCCTCCCTCCCTGCAGTGCCTCATTTCTTGCTTTCTCTCTGTGGACCTTGGTGCTTGCTGGACTTTGTCTCCATCTCTCTGATCTGTCCAGGCCAAATCTTTGACCTGTACTCAGGCTGATTTTTGCTCTCTTTTCTGTCTCCCTTAGTTCCTTTTTATTTATCATTGTGCTGGATTCTCCATCCAGATAACACCAGACTTCCACCCCATCTATCTGTGTCCTCAGTCCTTTGAAGGGCACCTCTGTTTACCTTTGTATCCCTGAGCCTAGATGGTACTGTGAATGCCTACCTGGATGCAGAGGTAGAGAGCATATAGAGAAGGACCAATTCTGCCAGTGGCCTCTTATCAGAATGCCTCTTTCTCATGAGCTGACTCAGAGGGAGAACCATACAGGGCATAGGGCAGAAGAGGACACATGGTCATGTGGCCACCCCCTCTGTGCCCTGACAGTCCCAGTAGCCTAGGAACAAATCTTGCACCATTCCCTCCCTCTATCTGCTCAGCCTGATCTGTTACTGCTCCATCTCACTAGTTCTACTTTTGGGACACAGTTTCAGCCCCTCCTACCCACTTTCACTTAGATTCCACTCCGGTGGAGGCAAGAATGACCCAACAAGTGAGTGAGAAAGAGAAGTGGGGAGAGGGGGCCCGTTTCCAAGCAGGTCAGCCATATAGTGTTTCCATAAATGCTACTTCGTGGTTGTGAGCAAAGACTCTGCCAAAGCTACACCTATGACTGTAGGGAAGATGTGCCATCTCCTTTCCATGTCTATCAAGTAGACACAGTCATAACGACAGGCTCATATGCTTACAGGCACGCTGGGACGTCTTTGTCCACTTAGTGCGGTAGGTGATGGTTCTGATTGGAGATGCCTGTGTTAATCTTTAGATTTTTCAACTATTATTTAGTAAACTATTTTAAATAAGCTATGAATAAAAAACAGGAGTTGTGGTACTTGGCTCATGGACAGCTGCCATTATCAGGATTATTTGGCTTGAGTAGGAGTGGAGAGCAATGGTAGAAAGGACTACGGCATTGGCATCAGCTACTCCAACCCTCTTTCCATGGACTTGTGCCCCGATTTCTTCTCAGAGGTTCAGGTAGGGGATTTATTTTGGAGGGGGCAGGTGTTTGTTTGTATTTTCTTGACTGCTGGGGAATAGAAAGGGAAAGTATAAAGTGAAAGTGCATGTAAACATTTCTCTATCCTCTGTCCTTCCAGTACAGAGATCACACCATTAGCTTTTCCTGGCCTTTGACATACCAGACTCCCTATTCAGTGAGGAGACACAGGGGAAAACCAAGTCATGCTCAATGGAGCCAAGCTTCTCAGTGGGGAAGACTCTGAGCTGCAGACTTTTCAAGCTGATTGAGCTTGCTTTGAGCTGAGACAGATCCCAAGAGTGGACCTGCTGGCTGCCCGATCTCTGGGTCCTTGTCTCAGCTCTGCTCCAACCCCATCATGCTCAAGGATGTCTCCAACCACAAGCTGGTCCATGGTTCTTCTCTCATGGCTTCCTGGGCTTGCAAGGAGGTTTTCTGTGCATGCTGTTATAGCTGCCCATCATCTCTCCAAGTGAAAGAGCTCACAAACTGGCCTGGAAAATCAGACCAAAACCAAGCAGAGCATTCCCGCAAGTCTTTTAGTCTTTTCCCTGTAGACAGGGAACTGGAAGTGGCCCAGTCAGATTTTTATTTTGGAAAGAGTATGCTGAAGGCTAGCATAGTGAAGGATCTGGGTAATGTCTCACTGGGATGAGAGGAGGAGGAGGAGGAAGAGGAGGAAGAAGAGGAAGAAGAGGAGGAGGAGGAGAGAGAGAGAGGGGAGAGAGGGCAGAAATATGCTTCATGTCTGAGGCAGACAGCAGGGTTGTTGAAGGGGGACAGATGGGTGGAAGAGGCGTTCTGGTGGCAGTGGCAATGAAATCTGGGGACTGGTGAGATGTAGGAGATGAAGCTACAGCTGAGCGGTCTCTGAGTTTCTGAATTGTCTCAATGGATTGTTCTCACAGATGCCATCAGTTCCTGTGTGTATGTGATGTGTGTAAGCATCTACACGTGTGTATAAGTGTGTGCATACGCATATGTGCAGATAAGTAAACTAAAACCAACAGAAGTTTCTTTGCTTTCATGATTTGCCTTTTTCCACCTAAAAATCAAGGGCAGAATGCATTTCAGTAAGCTGAGGACCCACACTAGCTAAGTTCCTGCATTTCAGTAAGCTGAGTTCCAGTCAGCCATAGTTTTGCTGTAGCTAAGAAGCTCCTTGTGATTAAATGCTGTTCCTTCTCACTTTTCACGTGGGATACTCACTTCCCAAGGCCTAAGAGTCAGGGAGCTTTTCCTAAGACTTTGCTCACCTTCAAGAGAGCTGTGGATGAGTAGTACCCACAGCCTCAGGGGCTGGAGTCTCTGACCCTAAATCTCGACTGTACAACAGGACCAATCTTATGTTGTGGTGTACAGACTGCTATCTCTGTTCACAGCCTGTGCCTACAGATCAGCTAGGTGAAGCACTCTCAAACGCCAGCTCCTCGAGATAAATCTCACTCTCCAGCTTTTGTATACAAAATTGAAAGTGGAAAATAGAAGTATATTTTCCAGCTCCGGGCCCCAAGGTAAGATATTCTAACATCTGTTGGTTACTTCTCAATGGGAAGAATGTGGGTTGAAAATGAGATAATTTTAGCCCTATTTTACAGCCAGGGAAACTGAGTCCTGGAGAGGTTAACTAGCCAAAGTCATGTAGCAGTAAAGTCAGAGGCAGGATTCAAGCAAACCAAAAAGCTGTCTGAGACACACCCTCCCTATCCCTCCCATGGTTTTCCCCTTTAAGGCCCATATGGCTGAAGCAAGCACCATTATCCTTTGAGCAGAGCAGGAAGCTTCAAAACACATTGGGAGGCAGTATGACCTACAGAGCCTCTTTAGTGAAAAGTGGGGATTTAATTAATAAAATGTCTGACTTCTAGATACCTGGCAGTATTGGGTACAGTCTTTAAAGGTCCTGAAAAGACTGTATGGAGGGCAAGCTGTGTGTGATCCTGAGTGTCGAAGTTAAGAAATTATCTAGGGGACAGGGTATTGGCACAAGATTCTTACGAAGACTCAGCTAAGATGCCCGAAGAGCAAGCAGGTTGAAGCCAGATACAGCAGTGCCAGAAGTGACACAGAATCACTGCTCTGTTCTCAAGCAACAACAATGCAGAGGACACTCCTTTGTAGATGTGTCCTTTCTCTGCTCACATAGGGAAACTGAGGCTCAAGGGTGTTAGACTCAGAAACAGCTGAGTCAGCAAACTGGCTTTTGAAAGGAGAAGATATAGAGTAGATGTCTGGGAGAGTGGCAGTTGACTGTGGGCATCGTGGGTGGTAGAGTGATTTTATAGGATACTTGCATAGCTTAAATGAGCCAAGCTTTGTGTACCAAAACCCTTACTGAGCATATCCCATAGGTTAGACCTCCTTCGGGGTGATTTTCATGCTAAACATCTCAGTTTTCTTCTTATGTGTAACAAGGATGTGTTCATTCCCATTTTATACTTCTAGAAGTTGTTTCAAAGGTCTGGGGAAAGAGCAAATGGCTCACTCAAGCATCCACTCAGGACCGAGAAATAAGTGTTCCTTCCAATGTGGCTTGTGATAGAAGCAGTTAGAACCATCCTGGTCTCTGTACCCACTGAGGGTAAAATTGAAGTGGAAAAAGAAATTAATGTCATTGGAAGGTCTAAATAGAGCCTCTGTCTCTGGCATTTGAATTGCAAATTTGCAATATTTCTACTTTTTATATATTTGTGTTTTGTCTGCATGCATGTATGTACATCATGTGTGTGCCTGGTACCCACAGAGACCGGAAGATCTCCCGGAAGTGGAATTGAAGATGGTTATAAGCTACCATATGGGTGCTGGGGATCCATCCCTCTGAAAGGACATTGAGTGCTCTAACTGTTGAGCCTTCTCCTAGATCCTGCATGGAATTTTTACATCAACATTTACCTTTACCTGGCTGTCTGAAGGAAGCATAAATGCCTTAATAGGGGAAAGACTCAGGTAAGGGGAATTAGGTACCATCTTGTCCATCTCATAGCAGAGGAAACTGATCTGAGGAGGTACCTTCTGTTGGTTTAGAGGCAGAACCAGCACTGTACATGAATCTCTGTTCTCTATAAACTTCCTGGGAGTAGTTTCAGGCAGCAACAGATAAAGCGGACAGTCCTGTTGAGAGGGATATAATGGAGTTTCATAAAATTTGGACACTGACCAGTACCTAACCCCAACTTTAGACATGCCCTAGCTAATCCCCTGTGTGAATTGGTGCCTGTCCTTTTTCATTAAGACTGTAATGCAAGATCCCAACCAGACCTTTGTGACAGAATTCATCCTTCTGGGCTTCTCCCTGAGCCCCAGGACCACACCTCTGCTCTTCTCGGCCTTTCTGACGGTTTACCTGTTGATCTTTCTGGGCAATGGCTTGATCTTCACCCTCATCTGCTTGGACTCACGCCTCCATACCCCCATGTATTTCTTCATTGGTGTCCTTTCCATGTTGGACTTAGGCTACACCACCACAACTGTGCCCCAGATGTTGGCACATCTGGCCAGTCAGAAGAAGACAATCTCTTACTCCAACTGTGTGGCTCAAATGTACAGTTTCTTGGTGCTAGGTGTCACAGAGTCTTGGCTTTTTGCCATCATGTCCATAGATAGGTATGCAGCCATCTGCCACCCACTTAGGTACAAGGTCATCATGAGCCCATGTCTATGTGGGGTAATGGCTGTTTTCTGTGGACTCTGTGGTGTCACTGCTGCTCTTGTCTACACGATCTTTGCCATGCGCCTCCCCTACTGTGGCCCCAACAAGATCAACCACTTCTTCTGTGAAGTCCCTGCAGTCTTAAAGTTGGCTTGTGCAGATACCTCAGTCAATGACCATGTAGACTTCATCCTTGGGTTTAGTGTCATACTGATCCCCCTGTCCCTTATCCTTGTCATCTATGTCAACATCTTTACTACTATCTTGAAGATCCAATCAGCACAGGGGCGACTGAAAGCCTTCTCCACCTGTGCCTCCCACATCATTGTGGTCACCATGTTCTGTGTGCCAGCCATGGTCATGTACATGAAGCCTGGTTCTAAAGCCTCCCCAGAAGAGGACAAGAAGCTTGCTCTATTCTACAATGTCATCTCTGCTTTTCTCAACCCTGTCATCTATAGTCTCCGGAACAAAGATGTGAAGAGGGCTTTCCTCAAGGTAACAGGCTGGGGTAGATTCCCAGAATGAGTCCCTAGAAGGACATAGAAGCAACTCATGCTAGACTATCGTTGTCCAAGAACGGATTCCCATGATAGCAGCACCCATGCACACCCCCTTGTCTATCTACCTCTAATTTTAGCTCTCCACAGTCCTTGGCTGGTGGAACAGGGCACTGTGAATTGCCTCTCAGGCACATCAGTCCTCTTCTCGCCTTTGTTAAGTAGGGCCTAGGTACTTCATAAAACAGGAGATGTCTAAGCCATTCAAATCTTTTACTGAAATAAAGGAAATGTTCTTGGGAGGATGCTGCCCTATGACAGTATATTGAGAAAGGCTCACAGCCATGTGGAAACCATATTCATATATCATATGAGCCAGATTCGGGGCAGGGACATGGACTTTGGAGAATTCCTGGCCCAAGAGGAGGAATGAGCTGAAACTCATTCTCTGTAAGCTGATGACAATTGGGGATGGCTTGAGGCCAAATGCAATCTGATCCTGTCAACCTACACAGACTCATCTCAGGCCACCTTCTCCCCCTCCTTCACGTCACATAAACCTGACTCTGTCACTGACTTTGTTATAGATTGAATATAAAATGCCCCCCACAAGTGCATGTACTACTAACAGATAGGCTTTGGGACTCTGATATAATTAATGGATTAAGCACTTGATGGATTCATGATATGCTGGTGTTGCTGGGAGGTGAGAAAATGTTAAATGAATCTGTCTTTCTAGTCTTGAGGCTTTATGTGTGGCATTTCACCAATTCCTAAAATACTCTTTAAAGCATTCTCCATTTTTGTTCTGAGGCTAATTATTTGGATAATTTTTAATGGCAGAAACTGTACCTTTTTTAGCCCAAATGTTTTTCTTCTGTGTTTCAAAGACTGCAGTTTAAATTTATTTTAAAAAACCACAACAGTAAGAAGAAATACTAATTTTATAACAGAACATAATGAGTTGTCAAATTTTCATTTTTATATCATAACAGATAAATCAATAAAGAATTGAATCAATTCAATTGAACCAATTGAATCAACATTTATCTTTTGAACAATGAATTTCCCTTAATTTTTATCTTGTACCCTGAGAGAAGAACAAATATATACTTCTCATACTCATAGAAATATTTTCTTCATACGTAGGCAACAAAACAGATCAAAATCTGTATCTACCTTTTGAATTTCCCTGTCAACAATAACTACCATGAATCTCTGGTACAAATAGTACATGAAAATTATTTCATCTATATGGTAGTTTTACAATCTACTCAGCTGTTTAAACAATTTACAAAGCTGTTATTATCAATAACTGTCACAAAGCAACTTTCTGACTCCATGAAACAGTTAATGATTTTGTTGACTTTGTGAATACAGAATCTGAGCTTTACTTTTGGTAGCTATAACAAACTAGAGAGAAGTAATATACCTCAAAGTATCTGAAAGACTTTCTGACTACACCTCAGAGTAAGCAGACTCCAAGTAGATTAACTCTGATACAGAGAGTTCAAAGATTCCCACGCCTTTCCTCAGCAATCCTGGAATCCTGGACCCTGCATTTGTGGCTTATTTCTGCATCCCTTCCATGCTTCTTGCTCATTACAACACTCAGGGCCTTGTCCTGGCCACCATGCCTGGCACCAGCTACACTTACTTCCTTCAGCTCTACTTAGTTTTGGAATTCCTGCAGAATGACTCTTTGGTGTTTCTTTCAGCAAAAACTCAACACACTTTCTAAAACACCGCATGCCCCCATGCTTGTGAAACGCTGCATGCCCTGATGCCTGTGAAATTCTGCGTGGCCCCATGCTTGTGAAATGCTGTATGCCCCAATGCCTGTGAAATTCTGCGTGGCCCCATGCTTGTGAAATGCTGTATGCCCCAATGCCTGTGAAAATCTCCTCCTATGAGCAATATTTCACTCATCCTCTTGCATAGTCTTTTATGGTCCCATCATCTTCTGTCTTCTTGAACTGTTTGCTGCCCTTGTGATGAAGAATTTGCTGGTAGGCCTTTTGGCATAGTCTGCCATCTATATGATGTTTATTCTCTCTATTCTTTATTTGAATATTTCTTCTCAAGTAACTTTATCTTGTTTAATTGACTTCCTAGAAGACTGTCCTGACCATACAGGCTGTCTGAACCACTGCAATTTTCCTTTCTTTTATAAAAAAAAGTTTTGAAAGTAAATTCTTCTCTCATACAATACATCTGCACCACAGTTTTCTCTGCTTCCAATCCTTCTAGATCCCTTCATTTTTCCTACCCACCAAACCTACTCTCCCTTTGTTTCCTCTTTAGGCCTCCAAGAGATGACAGTCAAATAGGACAAAATAAGATACAACAACACAAGGCAAAAACCTTGATATAGAGGCCAGACAAGGTAACCCAATAGGAGGAAAAGAGTCTCAAGAGCAGGCAAAAGAGTCAGAGACACCCACTCTTGCTGTTAAGTCACACACACACACACACACACACACACACACACACACACACACACACACACACACGGGGGGGGGAGAGGGAAGAGATTCCACCAAGTTAACAGCCATAATATATACAGAGAGGATCTGATGGAGACCCATGCAGGCACTGTGCTTTCTGTTTCCATCTCTGTGAGCCCATGTGAGCCTTGAGTAGTTAATTCAGTGGGTCATGTTCTCCTAGCATCCTCCATCCTCTCTGACTCCTACAGTCTTTCCTCCTTCTATTCTGAGTTCCCCAATCTCTGAGGTGAGTGACCTGATGAAGACCTCCAATTTAGATTCCCTCTCCACATGTCTGACTGTAGGTCACTGCATCTGCTCCCATCTGCTGCCAGAGGAAGTCTCTCTGATGATGACTGGACAGCAGCACAAACTTTTTTTAACCCTATAACAGGCTTTCTATTCTCTCTGTTCTGCTTTTTGCTCCAAATTCTCATTGTAAACGTAGCTAAAAGGAGCTAGCAATAGCCATGCCACAGATGGATGCTAAGCTTCCTTATACTTTATCTCTACCAGATTGTCTCTCACTTTTAAGTTCAACTTTATATAAAAACTGAAGGAACAGACAAAACATAAACAAATTCATTGCTAGAATATAGTATTCATGGCCACCAACCCAACTTTCAACACAGTTCTTCCCATTTGAAGTTTTGTAGTCCTGGACTTCACTGACTCCATTTCTGTTGGAATTCTGTTCCTCCAAAACACTACCAGAAACATCCACTAGGTTATCTTCACCCTTATAATGTTTCTTTAGCCCATATCTCCAAACTTTCAAACTCTACCATAAACCAGTTTTGAGGACATGTAAACTGTGAATCAAGTTTGGCCATAGAAAGTGACCTCTCTTCTTTTTCTCCCTTTCCCTCCTCCTCCTCCTCCTTGTCCTCCTCGTCCTCCTCCTCATTGTCGTCGTCGTCCTCCTCCTCCTCCTCTTCTTCTTCCTTTTCTTCTTCCCCCCCTTTTTGAGGTAGGGCCTCTCTGTAGCTCAGGCCATCCTGGAACTCCTTATGTAGACCAGGCTGGCCTTGAACTCACATAGATCCACTTGCCTAGGATTAAAGGCATATACCACTAACCTTGACTTCACTCACTTTACACCAACTTTTGCAAAGTTATGGCCAAATGCCTGAGACCGAAACTTTAAAAGAAGATTTATTTTGCTCCATATTTTTGAAGAGTGTGGTTGTTCATTTGGTTCCATAAGCCTGGGCAAATCATGGCAGTGGGAGCATGTAACAGGAAAGGTTCTTCACTTTATAGAAGACACAAAGCAGAGAAAGAAGAAGAAATAAAGAACAGGCGTAGTTTTCCCTTGTGGCTTACTGCTTCCATCTAGGCTTACCTTCTAAAGTTCTCACAACCTCCTAAAACATTATCACAATCTAGGAAGCAAGCATTCAGCACATGAATCTAAGGGAGGCATTTAATATTAAAGCTATTATAGTTACTATGTAATGACCAAGAATGAGTTCATCTAGAAAAATAAAACTAAGTTTTGAACACCTAGTTTTATAAAACAAATACAACCACAGATCAAATAGACTTAACAATCATTGAAAAATGCTTCTGTTCAAAGGTCATAGAACCCACACTGAAATTTCTCCAGAACAGATAAAATCCTAGACTACAAAGCAAGTCTTAACACACACACACACACACACACACACACACACACACACACACACACACACACACAAGAAACTCTTTTCTGTATATTTTATAACATGAATGAAATCAGAAGTTAACTGTTGTAAGAAGAGCTCTGTTGAGGTTTCATCTTTTGTTGTGTATTATAATGCTAAGTGCACAGGGACCCTGTCTTAGTCAGGGTTTCTATTCCTGCACAAACATCATGACCAAGAAGCAAGTTGGGGAGGAAAGGGTTTATTCAGCTTATACTTCCATGTTGCTATTCATCACCAAAGGAAGTCAGGACTGGAACTCAAGCAGGTCAGGAAGCAGGAGCTGATGCAGAAGCCATGGAGGGATGTTTCTTACTGGCTTGCTTCCCCTGGCTTGCTCAGCTTGCTCTCTTATAGAACCCAAGACTACCAGCCCAGGGATGGCACCACCCACAATGGGTTCTCCCCCTTGATCACTAATTGAGAAAATGCCTTACAGCTGAATCTCATGGAGGCATTTCCTTAAGGGAGGCTCCTTTCTCTATGATAACTCCAGCTTGTGTCAAATTGACACACAAAACCAGCCAGTACTGGCCCTAAGATGAAAAAGTTTGAATGTAGACAAAAGTGACTCCATGTGACCTTCCCCCCAAGTATTTCTGATTGGTAAATAAAGATACTGACAGCCAATAGCTGGGCAGAAGAGACATAGGTGGGATTTAGGATTCCTGGTCTTGGGGTTGGAGGAGAGCTATGAGGGGAAGAAGATGTAGGAGGAAGAGAAGGTTGCCATGGTGTAGGTGAGTCATGGAATCATGGCTCTGAAGGCTGGCCAATTGGATTTAAGAGCAGCCCAGATGAAACATAGTAAGTAATAACTTAGGGTTATTGATAGAAAAGTAGATTCTAATAACAAAGAGGGTAGATATCTGCCTTGCTCTTGTGCTGTTTAAGGCTTCTTATAAATATAAAGGTTGTGTGTTTTCTTTATCTGGAAACTGAATGATCAAGGTGATGTAGAAACTCCGTATTGGGACTAAAATTTTCTACACCAGAACTCTAGAGAATATATAAATTCATGGAGATTGCACAACATATTTGGAATGAACAGTGAACAATGTGGAAGCCAGAATGGAACTTTAAAAAAACTCCTTGTTATAAATGAAAATGGAAACATGGCATACAGAAACTTTTCTGTTACAACAAAGACAGCATAAGAAAGTTTATAGTGAGTGGCACAGGTTCCTTCCGGTCTGGGCTGGTGCCCTGAGCAGACCTCTTGTGCGAACTCCTCAGCCAGTCCCACAAGACCTAGAGGAAGCTCTACTCTCAGGCGATCTAACACACCCAGGATCATAGGATTAGAGGTGAGGAGGACTCAACATCTATACTAACACTGGGAGTAACTGGGACCAGGGCGACCCAGGAACATCACCAGACCAGTGGCACAGGTTCCTTCCGGTCTGGGACGGTGCCCTGAGCAGACCTTGGGTGAGAACTCCTGAGCCAGTCCCACAACACCCGGAGGAAGCTCAACTCCCAGGTGCTCTAACATGCCCAGGATCCCTGGATCCTGGGATCCTAGGAGCTTAGTCACACCAGGATCTCAGGGTCTCAGAGATAGCTTGGCTCTCAGGAGCTCTGTCACATCCAGGTTCTCAGGATCACAGGATCCCAGAATCACAGGACCCCAGAGACAGCTGGTCTCTGAGGCGTTCTGACAAGCAGGATCACAGGAATAAATAGATAAAGGGAGGGCAGGTAACACTAGAGATAACCAGATGGCAGGAGGCAAGCACAAGAACATAAGCAACAGGAAACAAGGTTACCTGACATCATCAGAACCCAATTCTCCCACCATAGCAAATCCTGGATACACCATCACACTGGAAAAGCAAGATTCAGATCTAAAATCGCTTCTTATGATAATGATAGAGGACTTTAAGAAGGACATAAATAACTCCCTCAAAGAAATACAGGAGAACACAGGTAAACACCTAGAAGCACTTAAAGAGGAAACACAAAAATCCCTTAAAGAATTACAGGAAAACACAACCAAATAGGTGAAGGAATTGAACAAAACCATCCAGGATCTAAAAATGGAAACAGAAACAATAAAGAAATCACGAAGGGAGACAACCCTGGAGTTAGAAAACCCAGGAAAGTGATCAAGAGTCATAGATACAAGCATCACCAACAGAATACAAGAGATAGAAGAGAGAATCTCAGGTGCAGAAGATACCATAGAAAACATTGACACAATAGTCAAAGAAAATGCAAAAAGCAAAAAGCTTCTAACACAAAACATCCAGGAAATCCAGAACACAATGAGAGGACAAAACTTAAGGATAATAGGTATAGAACAGAGTGAAGATTCCCAACTTAAAGAGCCAGTAAATATCTTCAACAAAATTATAGAAGAAAACTTTCCTAACCTAAAGAAAGAGATGCCCATGAACATACAAGAAGCCCACAGAACTCCAAATAGACTGGACAAGAAAAGAAATTCCTCCTGTCACATAATAATCAGAACATCAAATGCACTAAACAAAGAAAGAGTATTAAAAGCAGTAAGGGAAAAATGTCAAGTAATATAAAGGCAGACCAATCAGAATTACATCAACTTCTCAGCAGAGACTATGAAAACTAGAAGATCCTGGGCAGATGTCATACAGACCCTAAGAGAACACAAGTGCTAGCCCAGGCTACTATACCCAGCAAAACTGTCAATTACCATAGATGGAGAAAGCAAAATATTCATGACAAAATCAAATTTATGAAATATCCACAAATCCAGCCCTAAAAAGTGTAAAAATAGAAAACACCAACACAAGAAGGGAAACTACACCCTAGAAAAAGTAAGAAAGTAATCTTCTTTCAACAAACCCAAAAGAAGATAGCCACACAAACATAAAAATAACATCAAAAGTAACAGGAAACAACAATCATTTTTCCTTAATATCTCTTAATATCAATGGACTCAATTCCCCAATAAAAAGACAGAATAACAGACTGGATATATAAACAGGACCCAGCATTTTGCTGCATACAGGAAATGCACCTCAGTGACAAAGACAGATATTACCTCAGAGTAAAAGTTTGGAAAACAATTTTCCAAGCAAATGGTCCTAAGAAACAAGATGGAGTAGCCATTCTAATATCGAATAAAATCAACTTTCAACCAAAAGTTATCAAAAAAGATAAGGAAGGACACTTCATACTGGTCAAAAAGAAATATTTAAGGGGTAACTTCAGCAAGTGTTATAGGTATCTGATGAATCTCAGTGTAATGGCCTTGGGATATGCAAAGGAATCTTGTTCTTTGCTCAGAATGAAGCTAACATATCTTCAAGGGAGAACATTGGATGTATTTGAATTTTATGTTCACATTAGGGAGGTGAGTCCTGTATATTTTAGAAGACTAGTATTTATTTTCTCTGAATTTAGTCAGGAGTTGTCTACTTATTTCTAGTTGAATGTGACAGTAGTAAGGTTTTCAAAGCCTACTGAAAACAAGTAACATTAAACGTGTGATTTATGAGATTAGGTTGTGTGCTATTTTGACTGAAGTCAACTTTCCTTTGTCATTTCAAAGGAGAAAAAAATGAATGGCCTATAAAACTGTAAGACTTGATCTGTCAGAAATAATTTCCAATTGCATAATGTTTTAAAACATATTTATAATGTGAAAGTATAAGATGATAATATTGGCTTCTAAAGTTTTCACCAAAAAATAGCATTTTAATTATTATAGAAATATCTACAAGCAATTTCATAATTTATTAATTCTGTATTTAATTTTGACATGTTTCTCATAATTTACCTAAGTATATAATACTGTGATAGATATCCCACAGTACATACATATTTTTGTCAACAAAAATTCCTCGAAATACGTTTACTAGATAAAATTTTATGCACAATTTTTAAAAAAGTTTCTAGTGTAATGGTGTAGTGCTTGGAATCCCACTGATGAAGATGTGGAAACAGGGAGAGCCCTGGGGGTGTCTGGATAGCTAGTCTAGCTTTCTTGATGAGCCCTAGGCCAGTGAAATATACTAAAATATGTGGACACTGCCTAAGGATCGACACCTGGGCAGTCTGCATGTCCACATGTGTATGTGCACACACATACACAAACACACATAGATAGATGTCTACATACATACACATGAAAGTTACCTTGTTACAGGTTACTACTCTATTTTAAATATCTATGTACAAGACACATTAATAAAAGTGTGATAAATGAGACAGGGATTTATATAATGATGCTCTGGGATGGAAAATTACTTTGGAGAGAGGAGCGTGGACATTATCCATTGCAGTGACATTCTCTATCATGTAAGGCGGTGGTGGGGAAGAATCAGCCAAATTTTATACTTGAATAAATATGTCACTATAGGCTTTTCAGAAAAAGAAAGAAAGAAAATTTATGGCACTGAGCACCTACTTCAAGTGAACAGATTTCTAATAAACAGCCTAATTATGCATCTCAAAGTCCCAGAAAATAAAAAAACAAACCAACCTCAAAATTAGTATATATAAATGGGAAAAGGCAGAAAACCATCTGAGCCCACAGTAGGGCACACCTATATTGGGAGAAGTGAGGAAAAGTTATATCATGATATCAGGATACCTGACTCCTAGTTCTCATTCTGTTTGTATTATATTTCTGCAATTACTTCTGGAAACTGATCCTCAGTTCTCCCACCTCTAAGACTGATTATGAGAAGCAATATCTAGTTCCAACATTCCTTTCCCACTTCTGCCCCGTGGAGGACCTAAACAGGACCATAAGAATAACTGAAAATTGGGTCCTGGTGGTGTCTCCTTTGCTATCCTTACTTCCAGGTACCAAAATGGGAGATTTGAGTTCAAGAATCAGTTACTATATCCCTCCAGGAGTTCTGGTCTCCGCTCCATCCTTGGGTTTCCTTTGGGATACAATTATCTCTTCTCTGCATGATGATTGTACCTCTGTAGAACGTTTTTGTAAGTAATAGAATCCCACAGGACTGGAAGACCCTTGAGGTAACACTGGATCCTGCATGGCTGCAGCCACAGGGAATCTTTGATCCATGATACTCATGAGCCTCATTAATACACCAGTCAGGGTATCTTCAAGGAGGCTCCTCAGACTCAGCAGCTCAGGAGAGTGGCTGAAGTAGAGCCCTCTTATTCTATATTCTGGAACTGCTTAAGGCAGTTGCAAGATATGAATATGAAGCAGAATTGTACATCACACTTGGAATCAGGAAGGGAAGATAGGTAAGGAGCTTGAAGGATAAGTCCTTGAGAAGGCGATTCCCCTCAGTTCATTGTGCGTCATCAGTCCAGTGCTGTGATGTGTCAGGATGGAGTAACAGAGTCCATGAAAGGAAGGTCTTTGATGATGACAGAAGTGGATTGTGTCTCTCAGTAGCTGTGAACCATCAGGCAAGTTACTCTGTCTCAATTCCCTTTTCTAAACCTTCAGAACAAAAAGAACTCGTAATGATAAACTAATATAAAAGCAAAAAAAAAATACTACTTTGAACACTAAGCTGCAGGTATCACATTAAATAAATCTCCATGTAACACTTTAGTTAATTATTACCAACACCCTTTGAGATGGGTTTTAATTTCTAGATGAAGATGGAAACCCAAGAAACTTAGATAATTTGCTCCAAGCTACTCTGCTCATTATCAATGGAGTGAGGACAACACCTAGCTCTTATTTTAGTGTCCATGATCTTGATGATATCCTGCCTCTGATGTAAGATAACTAGGTCATGCTTGGAGAAAAGTTGCCTCTGGCCTTGTCCTTAATTCCATCTCACTAATATTGGAGAAGCTCATTTGAGAAAGAAAAAAACCCTATCAACATGTTCTTAATAAATTCTTCTAAGAATCAGAGAAAGGTGAGGGCATTGAGATTTTTCTTATTTAAGGAACTCTACAAATAAGTGCGTGTGTGTGTGTGTGTGTGTGTGTGTGTGTGTGTGTCAATGTGACTATGAACAGTAGTTGAAGCACCTTCAAAGGTCCGACCAGAGACCCAAGGAAAAAGCAGGGTGTACATCATAAAGGACTTCCATGATTAGAATTTTACCAAGAGCAAGAAGCAAGAAAAATATTTTCAGCAAGATAAGTAACTAAATAATAGCAGTAATAGTAATTGATGTTTAATGCTATAGTGTCACATACAGTAAAAAACTCAGTCAATATTTATGAGACATCAAAGTATGTGTTGTTCTAGATTTATGGATGCTGGGTCAGAGGCTACTGACTTTCTCTAGTTTGTGCTGCCGATAAATCATAGACTCTAACTCAAATATAAATTTCTTTGACCTCAGAGGCTCTCCTACCTTACTGATACATACTGTCCCACAGCTTTGTAAAGCAGGCCCAAATGGGAGATCAGCAAATGAGGTGTTCTGTCTTGAGTGGCAGCCAGAACACCTTCCCTGTGTTTAAATTGCAGGTGCATGAATTGGAGACTGCTCTGGGCATTCAATGGGTGCTGCTTAGCTGATGGACCTGTTTCCTCAGATTTAAGATGTGTGTAATAGTAGGTAGACTTAATGATATAGTGGGATGATTATGGAGAATGGACTAAGTGGTCAGAGCCTTCTCCATCTGGAAATCCACTGAAAGCTGTAGAACTGCAAGAGAAAGCACCTGGGGGTCCGCTTTCTATCGCCCATAGGAATCAGGACCGAGGACAGCACCATCGCGCACCACAGGACTAGTGCCCAGCTTAGACTTAACTCATTTAACACACAAATTCTTACAATGTGCCAGGCATTGTCCAAGAATCTGCTACTACGATGGTATACAATGAACTAAGAAAAGCAAAGCTCTCATATTCCCGCAAGGGAAATTTAAATAATACTTTATGCATTGATTAGAAAGTGCTATGAAGAGATGTAAAATAGGTGATAGGAACAGAGAATATGAGATGCTCCCATATTGAACAGGGTGTTAGGAAGGACTTAGATGTTCTCTGAGAAGGCAACACTTGAACAAGCAGTTGTAGGAAGTGAGAGTATGACTCAGAAAGATAATCTCCAGTAGTGGAAACAGAATTTAAAAAAAGAAAAGTGCTGAAACAGCAGTATTCTTTGAGTGAGGAGCAGTGAAGGGGTGTGTGAAGACAGAGAAGTGAGCAGATGGAGAAGTGAGAGGTAGGGAGTGTTGAGCGATCTTGAAGCCCTCAAAGAACTTTGACTTTTCTTGGTGACTAAAGACACCACTATAGGGCCAGCAAGATGGTTCATCAGGTAAAAGGACTTGCTGCTAAGCTGCCTACCTAAGTTTGATCCCTGGGACCCACTTGGAGGAAAAAGAGAACTAACTCCTTTAAGTTTTCTTTTGACCTTCACAGGTGTGCTGTGGTGCATGTGTGACCACACATAAATGTACACACACACACACACACACACACACAGAGAGAGAGAGAGAGAGAGAGAGAGAGAGAGAGAGAGAGAGAGAGAGAGAGAGAGAGAGAGGGAGGGAGCCACCACAGTGGTGGTGGTTGCTGCTTTAAGTCAGATGGTCTTGAACTCATTCCTGCCCCCGCCTCTTGAGTGCTGGGATTGTACGTGTGTGTCACCTCAACCGGTTTCACTGGAGGATTTCAATAAGAAGATTTACACGATTACCCTTTAAATATACTCATTCTAAATTACTGAATGGAGAGAAGAGTGTGGGGAAAGAGGGAAAGCATGGGAGTGCCCAGGGGACACTGCAGACGTCCTGGCAGGAAAAGATAACAATTTGTTGGTACTGAAGGATATGGTGAGATGTGATCTTTCTTCCTCATATTTGAAAGGCAAGCAACACTATTTTCTTAAGTGTCACACGTGAGGTGTGTGAGAAAGAGAACATTTGATAGATCCTGGGGCTCTTGTTTCACGTTAGTCCCCTCCAAGGATGAAATTGCCACTAACCACTTTGAGAAAGAGGATAAGAATGACTTTTTGGCAGAGTGCACTGGAAGTTTGGGTTAGGAAATGTTAGATATAATCTGCTCCTTGTACATCCCAGGGGAGATAGATGTCAAGGAATGAGCTAGGTCTTGATAGTTTTATATGCAAAAAAGGTCCCTTCATTTTCCAATGTGAATGATGTGTTTTCTGTCTTCTAAATGGACTAGGCACGTCAGGTTTCCCACACAGTGACATTCTATTTGGAACCTTTGCTAAGCTGTTGGTGAAATGGATGGTATAGGAGACAAATGCCAATTTCACATGGTGAGATCATAGGACTTGGAGTTTGGGTCCTGGCTTTACCACGTACTAAGTTTCAACTTTGGATTTTCAATTCTCTGTAAAGGAGAAAAGGGGGTTCTGACATTAGTGGCTTGTGGTGACAAACAGATCATGCTTAGTGAAGCATTCTTTACAGTGACTCTTGATAAATGGCCATTTCCTTTTTCAGGGCCTAGAAAAGATGGAACAACCTGGTGGTAGCATTCTGTAGCAGGCATTTAAGAACCATCAAGGGGATAGAGAGTGAGAGTCTGGTCAGGAACATCCTCTGTTGCTAAGCTGCCAATCTCTCATTGAGGACTGAGTGAGTCCACATTAAAGTGAAGATCCACCTATGCCCACTCCTCACCTCTCCTGTGACAGACAGAGCTGGAGGACAGTCATATTTCCTCTTCACTCCTCAGAAGGAAGGTTATGCACAGTCGAGACTAGAGAAATCACAGAGACTTCCTCCTGCTGCCAAAGAACAGTCTGGACATACAGCAGTTCCCTTCCCAAGTCCATGTCTCTCATCTCTTTGAGAAATGTTAGAAGACAGAACTCTTCTCTGGATCTTGATGGTAGAGTCCCGATGGTTATCATCGTATGTTAATTTGTTTTGCTTTCTCACTGTAGGAAGGGTTGGAAAGGTAGAGTAAGGCAACAGAACTTCTAAAGCAAGGAAAGGAGGGGCTGTTTCTTTTGTTTAATTTGTAAAGTTTCAGGGAAATGATTCAAAAGCAACTTAACAAGTAAAACAGATCAGAAATACACTGTCACTCTTGATAGAGGGGCACACTTGAGGGTAGTCAAAGTCACAAAGCAATTTTTCTTGAAAATGTGGGTTCTGTACAGAATCAGAGGAAGAAGAAAGAGGGATAAACTGGGTGCTGTGGTTCTTTTTCTTACTTTTCTAGGTTTTTTTTTTTTAATAAAAAAGTGTTTGTTTTACATTGACTCTTCTAATACCTACTTGTCTTGAAATAATGATATTAGGAAACAGCAGGCATGCCTTGCCTCCTCATTTTGACTTGTTTATAGTGTGTGTGTGTGTGTGTGTGTGTGTGTGTGTGTGTGTGTGTGTGCACGCATGTGAGTGTGTTCTCTGAAATAAGACTTCTGTCCTTTACAGATCCTCGCAGGAACCTTGGTGTTTATTGGGGGTAGTTAATTGGGCAACCCAAAAAGTACTTAGTGGGATTTCTACTAAGTACTCAGAGCTTGGCTTGGACAGATTACTTCCAGGGCATGGAGGTAAGTATTTTGCTTTCAGCTCCCCATCTGTGGGTTTTACAAAGAACTCTATCATGGATATTGAAAATTTTAGCATGGAAGACAGTCATATGTCCTCTTCTCTCCTCAGAAGGAAGGTTATGCACAATCGAGGCTGGAGAAATCACAGCTTTGTAACTGAGTTTATCCTCTTGGGCTTCTCCAGAAACCCCAGGACCAATTGGGTCCTTTTCTTCCTCTTCCTCTTCCTCTACTTATTTACAGTCCTGGGTAATGGACTCATTGTTACCCTGATTAGAACAGATGCTCGTCTCCACACACCCATGTACTTCTTCCTCAGCATCCTCTCCCTCCTGGATCTGAGTTATGCCACCACAACGGTGCCCCAGATGTTGGCTCATCTAATAAGCAAGAATAAGACCATCTCTTACACTGGGTGTGTGATCCAGATGTACATTTTCTTGACACTAGGCATCACCGAGACCTGGATTTTTGCAGCTATGGCCTATGATAGATATGTTGCTATATGTTATCCACTCCACTATGGAATCAAGATGAGCCAAACTCTATGCATAGCCCTGGTGGCCAGCTCTGCCCTTTGTGGCCTCATCTGTGCCCTTGTCTACACAGTCTTTGCAATGAATCTTCCCTACTGTGGCCCCAATGAAATCAACCACTTCTTTTGTGAAATCCCCGCTGTCTTGAAGTTGGCCTGTGCAGACACATCCCTCAATGACCAAGTGGACTTCATCCTGGGTTTCATCTTGCTTCTGATCCCATTATCCCTCATCCTGGCCTCATATGTTCGGATCTTCACAGCCATTCTAAGGATTCGCTCCACCCAAGGACGGATGAAGGCTTTCTCCACATGTGCTTCACACATCACTGTGGTCACCATGTTCTGCATTCCATGCATGGTCATGTACATGAGACCTGGCTCTGAAGCCTCCCCGGAAGATGACAAGAAGTTGGCCTTGTTCTATAATGTCATTTCTGCCTTCCTTAACCCCATTATTTACAGTCTCCGGAACAAGGATGTGAAGAGGGCTTTTCTCAAGTTACTTGGAAGGGGTGAGGAGACCCAGTAGGAGGAGTGAGGCTATCTTCAGTGCCTCTGGCCTCTTGGGCGTGCCACCCACAATTACACTGAGATTCTTGGAGGGAATGAGAGAGGATTCTCAGGATGAGGGAACACAAGAAAAAAAATGTTTCAGATGAATTTACTAATGGATACATTAGGAAAGAACTCAAAGAATTGTGCCTAGGAACTAGCCATGTCATTGACCTTCTATGGCTTTGGAAAAGTCACATTGGTTGGGGGCATTCACCTTACTTCTTGGGGGTTTAATTTCCAGTTGTCAAATGTGTTTTTCAAAATACATTATGCCCAAAGGATAATAACTAAGGTAGCATTTGTATAAAAGTCACTCAATGACTTACTTGGCTGCCTTTTTTTTCCTCCTCCCCTCCCCCATGTGGTGGTTTTCATTTGTTTTATTTTTTATTTTTCTTTCCTCTTCTTCTTCCTCCTCCTCCTCCTCCTCCTCCTCCTCCTCCTCCTCCTCCTCCTCCTCCTCTACCTCTTCACCTTGAGGTGTGTGTGTGTGTGTGTGGGGGGGGGTCTCACTATATTGCCTGGGCTGGTTTTGAACTTAAATAATCAACTTAAATAATCAGCCTCCTGGATATATGAAAATAAAGATGTATTCCATCTACCTGCTGCCTGACTGATACCTACATACTGTTTTAATTCACATGTTAATTCTGGAGGTGTGCAATATCTCCTTCATAAAAATAAAGACACTGAAAACCAAAAACATTAATTTTCTTAATGTCATCAAGCTAAAAGTAACATGGCAGAGGTTGGAACCTAGGACCTAGTTCCAAGACCCTGGCTTTGATATATTACTCCACATTACTCTGAAATATCCCAGAAAGAATTCTGAGGCTTAGCTGAGACAATGAAAAACTACAACTGAGGAAGTCTACAAAGAACTCTAGCTGGGGTGGTGGTGGCACACACCTTTGATCCCAGCACTCAGGAGGCAGAGGAAGGTGGAGCTCCATGAATTTGAGGGCAAGCCTGGGCTACAGAGAGTGCAGGGACAGCCAGAGTTATATGGTGAGACCCTGTCTCAAAAAAGAAAAAAGTTTTTATTTTAAGGTCTGTCTTAGTCAGGGTTTCTATTCATGCACAAACATCATGACCAAGAAGCAAGTTGGGGAGGAAAGGTTTATTCAGCTTACACCTCCACGTTGCTGTTCATCACCAAAGAAAGTCAGGACTGGTGCTAAGCAGGTCAAGGATCGGGAGCTGATGCAGAGGCCATGGAGGGATGTTCCTTACTGGCTTGCTTCTCCTGGCTTGCTCAGCTGGCTTTCTTATAGAGCCCAAGACTACCAGCCCACAGATGGCACCACCCACAATGGGCCCTCCCCCCTTGATCACTAATTGAGAAAATGCCTTACAGCTGGATCTCATGGAGGTATTTTCTCAACTGAAACTCTTTTCTCTGTGATAACTCCAGCTTGTGTCAAGTTGACACAAAACTAGCGAGTACAGTTGACCCCTTGTCAACTTGACACACAAATACATCACCAATAAGCCTCTATCCTTACTTCCTTATTCACCCCCAAGATCTAAATAACTTTAAAAGTCCCACAGTCTTTGCAATTTCTTACATATTAACATTTCAGTTCCTTTTAAACATCCGATCTCTTAAAATTCAAAGTCTTTTAAAAAATCAAAGTCTCTTAACTGTGGGCTCCACTAAAATACCTTCTTTCTTCAAGGGGGAAAAATATCAGTCCACAGTCACAATCAAAAGCAAACTCAAACTCCAACCGTTCAATGTCTGGGATCCACTCACGATCTTCTGGATTCCACCAAGGGCTTGAGTCACTTCTCCAGCTCTGCCCTTTGTAGCATACACCTTGTCTTCTAGGCTCCAGATGCCTGTACTCCACTGCTGCTGCTGTTCTTGGTGGTCCATCTAATGGTACTGGCATCTCCACACTGCTGTCTTCCGCTGCAACTAGGTTTACCAACAGCCTCTCATAGGCTCTCTTTATGGTGCCAAGCCTCATCTCCTTTGCATGAGTCCTTCAGTCCTGGGCCATCAATTGCAACTGAGGCTGCACCTTCACCAATGACCTTCCATGGCCTCTCACAGTGCCCAGGCCTCAGCTGTTCTTCATGACTCCTTCATGCTTTCAAAACCAGTACCACCTGGGTGACTATTACACATTACCAAGTCCAGCCATAGCACAAGGTAGAACCCTGGCTATCTCTGGAACGCAGCCTCTTTGCTCTCAGAAAACACTTCTCAGAAATGTTGGATGCTGGTCTCTTCCCAATCACTGCCAATTTTCCCGCTCCAGTTAACCAGCATCAATAGTCCCAGTAATGCAATGGTTCTGCTTTAGTAGTTCTGGTATCTTGTTAATCACAGCTGATTTCTTCAGCCCCAGCTAACCAAAACCACAGAATCTTAAATCAAACTAGCAATGACCCCGATAAGGGTCCTTAATCTTCCCTCTGAAATTTCACAAGCCAGGCCTCCATCTTCTGCACTGTTATCAACATTATATTCCAAGCTCCTACAGAACACCCCACAGAGCTCTTAACATCCCAATGGCTCTTCTGGCTCAAAGTTCCAAAGTCCTTCCACAGTCCTCCCCAAAACATGGTCAGGTTGTCACAGATTGTCACAAATTGGTACCCCACTATGCTGGTACCAATTTGTCTTAGTCAGAATTTCTATTCCTGCACAAACATCATGACCAAGAAGCAAGTTGGGGAGGAAAATTATATTCAGCTTACACCTCCACGTTGTTGTTCATCAGCAAAAGGAAGCCAGAACTGGCACTAAGCAGGTCAGGAAGCAGGAGCTGATGCACACGCCATAGAGGGATGTTACTTAACTGGCTTGTTTCTCCTGGCTTGCTCAACTGGCTTTCTTATAGAGCCCATGACTACCAGCCCACAGATGGTACCACCCACAATAGGCCCTCCCCCCTTGATCACTAATTGAGAAAATGCCTTACCGCTGGATCTCACAGAGGCATTTTCTAAGCTGAAACTCCTTTCTCTGATAACTCCAGCTTGTGTCAAGTTGACACAAAACCAGCCAGTCCAAGGTCATAGCTGCAGGGCCAGATCCCTGGAGTCTGGAGCTCTGCTGAGAAGTCAGCCCTCCTAGCTCTTCCACAGTAGCATTCTGCATCCTGAGTGAATAGACCAGGTGTGGTCCAAAACAACATCTCACTACATTTGGTGGGAGAGTTCCTTCCTAGTTCTCTCCTTATCTTTGTTTTGAGTTGGTCAGCTCTGCTCTTAGATCTTCTGCTGTCATGGGCTCCTCTCCTTTTCCATTGTGTTTGTCCCATTTCTGGCTTCCAGTTTTAACAGCTGATTTTCCCATGATATCTTCTGCTGTCAGAGAGAGATGAGACAGGGGGAAGGACCCTGGGCTTTGATCTTGGCTTTATTTGTTGAGAGCGTAAGAAAAACCAATTACAGTCTCCAGAATCCAGTCCTCTTTGAACTCAAATGGGGCTGGTAACCATATTCTATTGGCCATACTTGTTTTAAACCTCAAATGAGAGTGGGGCTTAAAATTTAAACAATGAGAGCCATTCAACTATTAACAGAAGCTTGTGTTTCTCAACCTCAGATGTGAAGGTCAAATTCATTGTCTGGTCAGGCATTATGGGGATAGTCATTGTAGCAATGACTGCACATACAGAGTCATGCTTTCAGGAGAGAGAGAGAGAGCGAGAGAGAGAGAGAGAGAGAGAGAGAGAGAGAGAGAGAGAGAGAGAGAGAGAGATTGATTGTGGGGGAGAGAGAGAGTTAGGGTCGGGAGGGACATATTCATAACATCACTTGCCACATTAATCAGGAAACAAACTGGTGTTTCTATCAAGGGCTGGGCAGATGACTCAGTGGTCTAGAACACTTGCTGTTCCTGCAGAGGACCTAGGTTCAATTCCCAGTACCCACATGGTGACTCATTCAATTTCAGAGTATCTGATGCCCTTTTCTGGCCTCTGAGAGAACCAGGCAGGCAGGCATACATTGCATAAACATGCATGAAAGCAAAGCATCCATACATATGAAACAAAATAAATAAATAAATCCTTTCTTAATTAAATTTTTTCTATCATTCTAGTTTCAGGAAAATTATTAAATTGCTTAGCACAAAGAAACACAAGCAAAATCTTTTAAATAAGTATTTGTCACAAAAATACAAAAATAAAAACATTCCAGGTATTCTTAACTGGTTTGAAAGAAGTTTTATGGTTGGGTGTGTGTGCGTCTGTGCTGTGTGTGTGTTTCTTTTCTGTCTTAATATAATTTGTTTGTTTTGATTTTTTTGAGAGAGAAAGAACACGAAGTTGGATGGGTAGGGAGTTGGAAGAGGAGAAAGGATAGGATCAAAATATATTGTATACATTTTTAAAAACAATAAAAAATGTTTAATAGAGATAACTAAAAATGAAGTTCTAACTATAGACTAAGAATGGCTGAAATGTTACAAAAAATCCCCAAAGACCAATAAATGCTAAAAGTGTGCTTTGTTCATTAGCAACTTTCTCCAGCATAGAAAGCAATCATGGCTTACAAGGCTGCTATAGTGTCCCCAGGCATTAAAGAACACTAGCTCTCAGAGTGACGTGGAACTGTTGAAGGGAAGTCTCCGGGGGAGGTTTGCTGCCTGAAAGACTCAGCCTTGAAGGAGAAAAGCCCTGGGGAAGAGGAGCCTTGGCATCTGTAGATAGAATTAGAGTTGCCATCAATGCACGCTCATCGTGTTTCTTTGGG
>JAPYYD010002696.1:50082-66427 GCA_028551405.1 Uromys caudimaculatus | reverse complement strand
AAAAAAGTTATAAATCAAACTGTAGTTTCAAGCATTCTATTTACTTAGGTGCTATAGATAGAGGTGAACACATTCTCAGATATTCTGTCTTTATTCCAATGCAATTTACTTAATTGTCATAACCAACTTTTAATATTTGCTGTGTTTATGGAGCACCCCACAGAAATTCTTTTTTGTATGTTTTCCAAACATGGTTTCTCTGTGTATCCTTGGCTGACCTGGAACCTGCTCTGTAGACCAGGCTGGCTTTGAACTTATAGAAACCCAACTGCCTCTGCCTCCCAAGTCTTGGGATTAAATTCGTGCATCACCACTGTCCTGGGCTCACAGGAATTCTAAAACCTCATCTATCTAACCAGAAAGAACTTTATAGCTCCACGTTCTTCTTCTGGATACTTAGGAATTGGAGACTCAGTCAGAAGGCAGGGATGGAGATTCAAGGTCATGGACCATAGGCCAGTACTTGTGTTGGGGCAGCACATCATCATATTTTAGTCTAGCAAGCCTGGAAGGGAAGAGATTACTACTGGTATTCTATAGAAGAGGAAATCAAGGCAGAATAACAGCAAGTTAAAGAGAACATGCTCCAGAGTTTGATTTTTATTTTGGTCCCCAATTATTATTTGCATCCAAGGGACATGAGCCCCTGGCAGAGTTTTCTCTGTCCATCAGCATGGAGATCTCATGTTGATGTCCATGTTGCTGTTTTGTGGCTAACTCTTTTGCTTCTTTGTCTCTGCTTATGTGTATGAGCATGTTGTGTCGAACTCCACATGCAGGCCTGATCGCTGGGGAAGTCACGAGGAGCTACCAGATCCTCTAGAACTCCAGAAATAGATGGTTGTGACCTGCCACTTGCATGCTCAAAACCACACTGGGGCCTCTGCCTGAGTAAGAAATTGTCTTTTTCTAAAAGCTACCCTTTAGCTACCATTATTGTTGTGTCTTCATTAGAACCAGGGTAGCTGGGTAACTTGCTCAGATATACAGCAAGGAGGAAGGACTTTGGTTTGCCCCAAGAGAGTTGTGAAAGGAAGAGGAGGGTAACTGAAATGTCTCATCATTGTTTGTCTGGGCTCGGAGTTTGGAAAGCAAAAGGAATCACAATGAGAACTTGTGATGTTGACCTGTGTATCAGGTTACCATGTTCCATCTCCTGTTCTCTGAGCTGTACTTATTCCCCAGTTACTCTAGAATAGGGAACAGGTCACCAACCCTTCACTCGAGGGATGTTTCCTCCTGTTCAGACCCCAAGGGTCTCACTTGTACAGCTCTTGTTGACAGCATCCTGAGAATCATCTTAGCATCCCTATTGGGAACAAAAATGAGCCTTTTTCTGCTCTCCTGAGGAAGCTAAGGGAGAAGATCGGGTCAAAAAACCTGAGCTGCTGGTCCCACTGTGAGGAAGTGAAGATGTCTGAGCTTGCCTTTGTTAAGCAGGATTTTATAGACACCATCTTCAGGACCCAGGGTTGCCTGGTCCTTGCACAGGAATTGGGAGAATCACTCACTCATACTCGATAGCACCTTGGACGTTTTCTGGAGACCGGTCTGCCTAGTCTTTAGTCTTGAAAGACGAAGAAAAAGTCACTTGGTGACACATTTGCTGGATTTACAAGTGTTAATTTGGTCACTGGTGTTTGGCTTTTAGGTGGGGTTTAGACATATGATGGACTTCAGTTGAGTAGCAGTCAATCATCCATCTCCACATCCTCTGTGTGTACATCTCAAACTCCCAGACCTCTTTTCACTTTGCCTGTTCTTCTTTCTTCTCTGTCTCAACCTTGTTTCTTCCTTCCTTCATTTATTCTCTTAATGAACACAGAGAGTTTGTCTGTTTCAAATCATGCTGATAAATAAAGAACCTGGAGGCCTGAGCTCAAAGATCTCAAACCAAGCAGAAAACCCTATGCATGAGAGAGCTGTGATGGTCACTGTCTCTGAAGGTGTCTTCCCCCACCACAGAGACACAGCTTCCCTATGCGTGAGAGAGCCGTGATGGTCAGTGTCTCTGAAGGTGCCTTCCCACACCACAGAGACACAGCTTCATGCTCTTTGTAGCCACAGCCATGACCATGATGATTTTCTTTTTGGGGGTAAGTCAGTGTAAGTCTTCTGTAGCATAATCTGACCTCAAAGTCCTGACAGAGAACTGAATTTCTTTAGGCTACTGATCCTATGGCTTCCAGATGCTGTCTTTGAAGCTACCATGTGTAGCATCATCTAGCCGGGACCTCAATCCTGATGTCTTCATTTGTGGTACTGGACTCATAGATTTGACCCGGCAGACCTGCTGGAACACTGTTAGCTAAATCAGAGGCCACTGAACTGGGAAAACATAATAAGCTGTGGATGACTAAATGCTCTTCCCATGCTGCAGAAACCTCACCTCAGAAACTCTTTCCTTGTATTCTTCTGCTTTCAGTACAATCCATGGCCTCCCACACTCAGACAATAGAGAAATCTCTCCAGGAGAGCTGGTCTGTGGGTAGCCATCCAGCTCTGTTCTAGGAGCTCTAGTCTGTGCAGAATCTCAATGAGTTCAACCAGAGGACACTGAAGACTGCATTCTTCACCTCCCACTTGAGAGCCCGTGTGCCACAGCAGAGAAGGCAGTGAGTGAGAGTCAGGCTCCAAGGCTTGACCACCTCACTTCCCACTTACTTCTCTCATGCCAAGGTTGTAATCTGGAACAAACTGCCCTCTCCAGGTCTTATGTTTCCGTCTATAACACACAGGTAATAACACTTTTTTCAGTGACTTGTGATGTTAGCCTAAATTTAGGAGAACCATGGCTGGAATATAGAAATTATTAAACATTAATATTAGTTATTTTTCTTATTGCAAAGGCTAGGAAATCATCCATTCAGCCATACCCTACTATAAACAATTCTTTATTAGTGGTCTGGGAATTCAGTTAATAGGAGAGTAAGAAAGACTCCTCTAGGATTCTTCAGACTGTAAGCAGTCATGAACAGGAAATACAGGATGTATCCTACTTAGGTTAGGGGTGGGTGGTGGTAGCTCAGGAGGGAAGGCTTCCTGGCCGAGCTGTGTCTTAAGGTTGGAGAGAGGCAGAGGTGTAGAGGACACATAGAGTGCTTGCATGGAGATTTGTGCCTGGAGATGGGAGGTGGAGGAGACAACTGCATCCTGAGGCTTAGTCTTTACAGAGCAGACAGGTTAGGAATGACCACTGTGTCTGCCTCAGATGATGGGGCTTCAGAGCTGTTAAAAGGCTTTCAGCTGTTAGAAGGCTTACATGTGGGGGCCAGATAGGACTAGCTTGAAAATTCTTGAATAACCCCTGCAGCAGTCTCATGAAGAATGTGTTGAGGCAGATGATTGCCCAGCTCTCAGAGAGTAAAGTGGATACAAAACCTTGCCGCTAAACAAGAACTCATTTGCAGCTGATAGTCACTAGGAAAGGGGAAGTCCAGTAGAGTCTCACTGGGTATCAGTCACACCCCAAGGTAAGTCACATGCTCAGGAACAGTGGGCCAACAGGAAAGTGACCCTATCGTTTTGTTTTGTTTCCTGATATGTTTCTTCTAAGTGTTTTTTTGTTTTTGTTTGTTTTTAAGTTTTTTATTGTTTCTTTTTTCTTTTATATCTTTTGTCTTGAGAGAGAGTTTGGGAGGAGGAAGACCGTGAAGTTGGGTGGGGGAGAATCTGGGGAAAGTGGACGTGGGGAAGAGTATGGATAAAGTGCATTGTACAAAAAAAAGTTAAGATATTTTTATACTTATTTATTTAATATGAACACACTGTCAGTGTCTTTAGACACACCAGAAGAGGGCTTCAGATCCCGTTATAGATGGTTGTGAGCCACCATGTGGCTGCTGGGAGTTGAATTCAGGACCTGTGTAAGAGCAGGCAGTGCTCCTAACTGCTGAGCCATTTCTCCAGCCCCTGACAAATTATTTTAATGAAAAAAAGAGACTGCATTGAAGAAGGAAAATTTAGAGGCAAGGGTCACATTGTAATGGATACAGAAATAACAGAAGAGAGGATGGTCCCCTGACCTGGTTGAAAGAAAGGATGTCTGTGAGGGTGAGGAGCATTGATGGGGACAGGGAAAGGGAAGCCTGGGGATGACTTCACGTCTCTTTCATGTTTCTACTCCCAAAAGCATCGTCTTGCTCACTAGCATATGAGTGGAAACCTAGTTCAGACTATTTTGAGAAGTGTTTGGAAATTTCCTTAACATGTCTTTCCTTGATCACGTGTTTGTATGTGTCTATGTGCTTACATATTGTTTCAGAATTATACTTAATGTTTGTATTGTGGGGCAATGCATTGAATGTATTCAACCTTAGGGAACCCAAGCTCGCACTAAAGGGCTCATTCTAATTTTCTCACTAAAGGGCTCATTTTAATTTTCTCCCCCATTGGATCTAGTTACTCTTGTTAATACTAGACAGTGATACTGCAGGCATGGTGGTAGATGTGTTGGAATGTGAGACTGAGAAGCAGAGGTGGGTGTGGCTCTGTGGTGTTCTTCTGCAATGTCCAGATGAGTAATGGGGCTAAGAAGCTCTTCCCCTCATCAGAGATTAATAGATAGCTGCCTCTGTGAAATGCATTCAGTAGTGTTCTCTGTTCAACTGGGGCATCTGATGCTATCTTTGTGTTTCTAAGTCTTTGTGTAAATATTTTTAGTACTTCTTTTTTTGGTTCTCGGGCTTAGCATGAATTTTCCCTCCACGGAAAGTGGTCATTTCTGTGGAGGAAAGGTCTTTTCATTGGCTAACCCTAAAATGATAAATATATTTATCAGGTTTGATTCCAAAAATTTAATTGTTTTAGATTTACCAATTGAATCTACAGTATATCCAGAATTGATTTTTTAGTGGGTAGAGGGACTTGGAAGTAAAAAAGGAAGAAAGAATTTTTCTGCTTGAATACTGGCAGGATCCATCAGCATTCCCTGGGAAGACTACAATGTCTGCAGCGTATCACATGCAAGCACATCGGTCATTACTATTATGACTCTCATGTTTGTGAGCCTGTGTCTGATTCACATAGGTTCTGCTTCATCTGTTTGTTTACTCTTTTTTGCAAATGCCTGATATGTATGTGTGTGTGTGGTTGGCTGTGTTTGTGCATGTCTGTGTGAGTGAGTGTGTGTGTGTGTGTGTGTGTGTGTCTGTGTTCCGAGACTGATGTGAGATTCTTCCTCAATTGCTCTCACCTTATTCACTGAGGGAGGGTCTCTCAGTAGAACCCAGTGCACATCATTTCAGTGTCACTAGCCTTCTTGCTGTGAGATCCCAGGTCTCTGCCTGAGCAGAAGTGGATCCAAAGTGTGAGAGGGCATGTGACCTGTCCTGTGGTGTGTGGTGTTTCCAGGAGTTATGAGAGATGCATTAGATATTCATCATGATCATGAGCCATGGCTGTCATCCATCTTATTTGATAGCTGAAGAGACTGAGGCACTGGGAGCTTCAGGAACTTGAGAAGAGGTCACAGGAGCTGACCACTGAGCCCAGATCCCACATCTCAGCCTTTATTTATGTTTGAATAAAAACTATTATTTTTAATTTTATGTATATGGGTTTGGCCTATATGCATTCTTGTGCACCATGTGCGTGTCTGGCCTGTTGAGGTAAGAGCTGGGAGTCAGATTACCCAGAACTGGAGTTAGACACACACAGCTGTGAGCTGTCTGGTCCCCTGGAACAGCATCACTGCTTCACCTTTAAGCCATCTCCTCGGCCTGTGTCTTCCCTCTCTGCCTCCATGGTTGGCCTGTGTCAGGCGACACATAGAATAATGGATTCTCTTACAGCCTCCACCATGTGGATGACTCCAGAGCAGAACCAAAGTTGGGTTTCTGAGTTCATCCTGCTTGGCTATGTCACCACCACCGTGCCCCAGATGTTGGTGCATCTTCTTGCTCACTCTCAGACCATCTCCTTCGCTGGCTGCTGGCTGTATGCAGATGTATGTGTTTGGTGCCCTGGGTATAACTGAGTGCACTTTCTTTGTTGTCATGGCTTATGACAGGTATGTGGCCATTTGCTTTCCACTGCGTTACACTGTCATCCTCAGATGGGGCCTTTGCATACGGTTGGCAGCAGGGACTTGGATTTGTGGTTTCTTTTCCTCTTTATTGAATACTTTCTTCACTATGATTCTGCCATACTGTGGACCCAACAGGGTCCAGCACTACTTGTGTGAAGGTCCTTCAGTAGGTAGCCTGGCTTGCATGGATACCTATCTTCTAGAGATGGTGGACTTGGTCTTGAGTGTCTTTTTGGTTCTTATTCCAATCTCCCTCATTGTGGCCTCCTACATTCATATTGCCAAGGCAATTCTCAAGATCAAGTCCACCCAGGGCCGCTGCAAGGCTTTCTCTACCTGTGCCTCCCACCTGACTGTGGTCACACTCTTCTATATTCCTGCTACTTACATCTACATGAAGCCCAACTCCAGCTACTCTTCTGAGCGAGACAAGCAAATCTCACTCTTTTACACTGTTTTTACACCCTTGCTCAACCCTGTGATCTACAGTCTGAGAAACAAAGATATCAAGAGGGCATTTCTCAACGTGATGGGTTATGGCAGGCACACCAGTGGATCAGGATGGTGGATCCTTAGATAAACATTGGATAAAATATTCTTTGTTTAACACAGAGGCAGTGCCTTTGTTTTATGTTAGCAGCATTGTGCATTTGATTCAACATACAACTTAATAACTTGGAACAACATTCCTGAAACAGAGCATCCTGTGTGATAAAATGATTACACCACAGTACAGCAGAAAACTGTTATATTAGGGGTTCTAAATCTAGAGACTCCCTTGTGACCCACATTTGTTAGTGGTAGATTCAAGTCTTCTTGTGTAGCCAGTCTCAGATCCATTAATCAATTAATGAAGGAATGGAAAAGAGGATAAAAACTATAACACCTAACTTCTCAATAGTGATCAGCCTCACTTTGTGCACATTCTTTTGCCAATGAAAGTTTCACGGTCCAGCCTGAAAGCAAGATGTTGGGATTTATTTTACTTCCACAGAGAGGCAATAAACGTCATGTGACAATGTCCTTTTTTTTAAATTTTTTTATTCTTTTATTTTAAAGATTTATTTATTTATTTTATGTATATGAGTACACTGTAGCTGTCTTGAGGCAAAAAGCACCAGAAGAGGGCATTCGATTCTATTACAGATGGTTGTGAGCCACCATGTGGTTGCTGGGAATTGAACTCATGACCTCTGGAAGAGCAGCCGGTGCTCTTAAACGCTGAGCCATGTCTCGAGCCTCGACAATGTTCTTGTATGTACACTTTCAGTACAGAGAAGGGAGAAATTGACAGGAGTTTTGTAGCCTGCTGTATTTTCCCAGAAGCCAACTGCATACATGTAAGCCAGCAGGAAACCTGTTGTTAGTGATATTGTAATAGAAACAGTGGAGGCTGAGATTCAGTAGGTTAAGTAATACAGCAGAGGTGTCATTAAAATTAAAGCAACAGTGTGTGGAACAGAAGGGGCACAAGCCAGAGACAAAACTTCCTGCCTATATTCAATGCAGTTTATGATGGAGTCCTCATTGTGTGCTGAAATGGAACTTAAGGGGGCTGGATTTCATTGCAGAAGTCCCAGCTTCTGCTGGAAGTGGCATACAGCATCTGAGGACACATCTCCCCTGTTACTGCTGTTCTGGCCCTTTTCTACACAGAGGTAATGGGTATCCTTTGCGTATCAGCTCATGAGTAGCTCCTGTCTGGCCAATCAGCAAATTCCTCTGTGATTTCTGGCATCAACTATTCTTTCTCTAATGATGTTTCCCTAATTAATGATTTTCTCTTAAGCCATGTTTTGGGGGACACCAAATACAATCATAGTTAGTATTTATTATTTATTTGCAGGTTCACATTAGGAGAAGGTCTTACTCATTCTATACTGGCTTGGATTTTTGAATCTATCTAAAAATAATCTTGAATTTTGGATATTCCTGTTTCTACCTCCCAGTACTGTGATTATGGGCTTAATGACATAAGACCTGCTGATATTTCAGTTTCTGGACAATGTCCTTTGTATCACAGAGGTCTCACTTTGGTTAAATCCAACTCAGCCACTTTTATCTCTGTCTCATGGAATATATTCCAGAAGTCATTTCCTGATGCAAGTTCATGAAAAATTCTATTGTGTTTTAAAAGTTTCAAATACATTTTGATTCATTTTGTGCACTGTAAGTGGCCAGAGTCCAATTTTATCCATTTGTTCTTGGATATCCATTGTCTCCTCATTGTCTGTTGACAACAGAACTTATCTCATTGCATGATATTTACCTCCTTGACTATTTTTGGTTGACAATACATTTTAGTGCTTATGGTGATATGACTAACATAATGCTATTGTGTTGTGACTCCATTTTGTTTTTGTTTACACAGTTACCCACCCTCTAACTCCTTCCCTACAACCATCACATCTGCCTTGCTGACACATCTGAGATTTTCATGTCCTTGATGTATTGACAAAATAATAGTCTACTATGGTTATTATGCTAACCTGACATGTGTGAAACTGCCCTCTTCGATCTCTATGCCCACAGCTAAGTACAGCTCCCAGATCTCCTCAGAGGAGTTTCTTTGTGTGCTGGTTGCTGGGTAACACCAAAAATCTACTAGTTAAAGTGTAGAGATTGTCTGTGGAGTGCTCAGTCACATGTGATAGATTATTGTCTCTTTCTGCCAAAAGCTGAGGAACTATTGTAGACAAAGACTGTAGTAGCCAGAGGTTGAAGAAGACTAAGATAAAGCAATGTATTTTGGACATTACAGGACTCTGTACTCATATCTCACAGCATCTATGGTTGCCAGCACAAGACTTAGTCATTCAACAATTCACTGTGGTCTCTTGAGCCCCTACCATTAATTCATCTGCTCTAGACAATTGATACATTATAGAGGAGAAAGAGTCAGATTTCTTCATTGGCCTGATCCCTCGCACATTGTCAAACTCCAATGTATGGCCCTACAACCATGCTAGATGGTCAGCACAAATTAGACCTAATAGATTTTAAAAAGCACACAAAGTGGGAGGCAGTTAGGGGTAGGTATTGGTGAACTTGGGGAAGAGTTGGCATAAAAAAGTTCTAGCTACCTTTAATGTGCATGAACTACTCATGAAAGATGATAGGCAATACCAAAAAAAAATAGGAAAATAATGTGAACATATTATCTCATAAAGAAATGTTCCTCCTTAGGTGTCCTCAACAGGGCAGGGTTTGAACACTCTACGGGATGGCATGACATTCACCTGCCAGCCTCTTTCCCCAGCCATCCTCTCATGGCTTTCCATGGTCATCTTTATTGTTGACTTCACTGGATTTAGAATCACTGTAGAAAAATGTCTCTGGGGTAGTTTATGAGACATTTTCTGAAGTGTTTAACAGATGAAGGGTGACCTATCCTGATTGTGGGTGTCACCACCTGTTCCAGAGAGATAAAAGGATATGATGGCAGAATGGACACATGGCAACTAGAACAGGATGCTAAGGGCTGACATCTTGAACCCCAATCAGGTAACAATGGGTATACACTAAGAATGGTGATGGACTTGGAAACTTCAATGCCTAGCCCTAGTAATAGAATTCTTCCACCAAAGCCACACCTCCTAAAATTCTCCAAACAGTGTTAATAACTCAGGTGAAGTACTGCAATTCTTGAGACCATGGGAACATCTCATTTGTACCACCACAGCACCCCACACCTATGGGCCTAGACAGTCTGAAAGGAGAATGTGCACTGAACATTGGAATTAGTATGTCTGCTTCCTGGCTGGGGATGCCGCATGAGCAGCTGACTCACCCTCCTGTTGCCTGACTTCTATGTCATCTTTACTATGCCCTTGTCTTAGACACTTTTTATGCTATAAAGAGACACCATGACCAAGGGAACTTACAGTAAGATGCACTTAATGGGGGCTTGCAAGATCAGAGTGTGGGCCTATGGCCATCATAGCAAGAGGCTTGACAGCAGGCAGGCAAGCATGGTACCTAAGCAGTAGCTGGGAGCTTACATCTGATCTACAAGTATAAGGTAGACAGAAAGGGAGAAAACTGGGAATAGTTTGGGATTTTGAAATGTCAGCCCCTTCCCCCGCCTCTCCAGAAACACACTCCCTTCAACAACCCTACACCTAATCCTTTCCAAACAGTTTCCCCACCTGGGGACCAAGTATTCAAATATGTTTCAGGGAGACATTCCAGTTCAACCCCAGCAAATCTCAACTATTATACTAAATAAATGTTTTATTTCCTTAAGTGGCTTATGTTAGCTATTTTATCAAGCAATGAGGATCGTAACTAGCAACTCAGTGAATTTAGACACAACAGGTTCAGATGTCAGGGAGGGAGGTGATGCATGGGCTCAGCGCATGATTTTCTGACTGGCCTGTAAGATAAGCTTGGCTTTACGCTCTTTTGCTTCTATTATTTTGGAGAGTTGGTTGTTAAACATTTATGATCATCACCACATCATGTTACGTCCTAGAATGCAAATTTGTGTCTGTAGAAATGGCATATTAGTAAGTCTGCAAGTCAGTTTCCTCCCTGGAAATCGAGGGAAACACTGCACCACAGACTGCTGCAGGTCTGAATGAGCTCCTTTCAGTAGACAGAAGAGTAAGAAGAATTTGGTAAGATGGTACAATTGTTATCAGTGCCACTGTGTCCTTCACACTTGTTTTTATTTCCTGTCATCATTATCATCATGATTCCCATCCTATTAGCCTGTCAACACTGTGTCCCCTGTTCTGTCATACAAGACTCTTGGCTTTGAGATCCACACACTAACTCTGACTGTTGATACTCCAATTGGATAACTCTTAGCATGCAGATAGACAGATCTTCCTCCAGTGTCCCAGATAATATGATAGAAGAGGGATCCTGGGGCAATGCATAGGGACATCTTTCAGGACATCCGCAGGCTCTAGTTTTCCACCCTAGCCCACCTTTTTTTCTGAGAAGTCCTTTTTTTCTGAAGAGTCGTGTTTTCATAGTTGTAAAGAATAGGAAGTTGGAGGTGCTGCCTTTGAAATCTTTTTTGTGACCTAGAGGGGACCAAAATGATCCAAACCGGCATTAGCAATTCTTCATCCTTGGCCCAGGACTACTGTTTAGTGTTGTTGTCATTCTTCTCATAATGGCATGAAACAGAGGCTCTAAGATACACGTGTATTGGTCCTCCTTACATTGTGTAGTTCCACAGAGAGAAACACACCAAAAACCTTCTGGTGGTGTGCTGCAGTTTCTTCCAGGAACTTGGGCTGATTGGCAGAGTGATGCCAGCTGAGACAGATGCACATGCTGAGGAAAGACCTGTGGAGGACACATGATGTTTGGAGGGAATATAACTAGAAGTTGATGGAGAGTGATGGAGGCTGAGCTAGGCTTGCTTATGGAGCTAGCTGAACAAGGCTTGCTGGGTCTCGTGTCTTCCCTGATCTTTGCTTCTCTGAGAGAACTACAGCCAAGAACTTTGAGTGTTTCTGCTGATTTCTCCTGCTGACTCATGCTGAGACTGAGGACTGGCTGTCTCTAATAGGTAGTGCCACCACTGCTGATTAGTGTTTTCTATCCTGACACTACTGAACTAGACTGCTGATATAGCCACCAAATATTTGCGAGTGGATCCAGCTGCTGCTGCTGACCTGTGAACTGAACTGAATTGCCAATTTCCAGACAACACAGATGGGAGTTGTTCCTAGGAACTGTTTCTAAACAGGTCCACTTCCCCCATATCCTTTTTTCCCACTACTTGTGGTGGGTTACAGGCTAAAAGGTAGGATAGGCATTTAAGAACCATCATTAAAAATAGGTTTTGAAAAAAATGAAAGTTACAGTGCTCAGATCCTATTACAGATGGTTGTGGCTGCTGGGAATTGAACTCAAAACTTTTGGAAGAGCAGTCAGTGCTCTTAACTGCTGAGCCATCTCTCCGATCCATGGTTCAAGGTTTAAAGGGGCACCAGGAAGTGGAATGGAGTTAAATCCTTTGTTCAAGGAGATAAACAGAGTAAAGATACAGAATGGAATTAAGGACATGGTGGCCTCATGGTAACAAGATCCCACCCAGCTAAGCTTCCATCTGAAAAGGAATTGAAGAAAAGCTTAAGTCTAGGCATGGTGGCATATGGCTGTATTTGAGTAGTCAGGAGACAGAGGCATGCCGATCTCTGAGGTCATGGTCAGTCTACAGAACCAGTTCTAGCACAGCCAAGCTTAGGCAGTGAAGGAAACCATCAAATACAGAGAGCTGGGGAAGATGCAATAGAACAAGGAAGCCACAGAACTCTGCAGCAAGCAGCAGAACTCGGCAACTTCAGCCACGTGCTTCTGGCTTCAGAGTCAAGAATACAAGAAAGGAGTTATGGAATCTCCCTCTACGACTAAAGAGAGTTGCTGAGGCCAGGCATGGAGCAGGGGTGTCCCTGCATGGAGGTCCAGAGAGGCCACTGTGTGAAGCAGTCAAATGCCATCATTTGAAGCTGTGAAGTTGATGCCTGGATTGCCTTGGAGACCCCAAGATGTTGGAGGTGCTAGAGTCATGGAATACCTGTCAAGGAAAGCTACTAACTGTGTTTGGAACCAGCCTGAGAGAGAAGTGTGTAGCAGTCAACCAAGCTGGAAGGAGCTGGAGATCAGAAGAGCATTTTGACATCAGACATGGAGATGCAGAGTTTAGAGTTTGTCCAGCTGGTTTTTTGGCCTTGCTTTGGTCCAGCATTTTTCTCACTAACCTTATTTTCCTCCATTTTGGAACAGTAAAGCCCATCCTATGCCATTGTATCCTGGAGTATGCAATTTTCCTTTTATATTTTGATTTTATAGGAGATTACAGTGAATAGATTACATGAATCTCAGAAGAGACTTTGAACTTTGGACTTTTAAGCAAATTTGAGACTGTTATAGACTATGAGCACTTTTGAAGTTGGGGTGAAGGCGTTTCTGGATTATGATATGGCTACAAGTCTTTGGGCCTGGGGAGTGGGATGTGGTGATTTCCATAGATATCCCAATAGATTCATCCGTTTGAATGTTGGGTATAGAGAGTAGCACTATTAGCAGGTGTGGGCTTCTTGTATGGGTATGGTCTTGTATGAGGAAGTATGTCACTGTGGAGACATGGCTTTGAGGTCATATATGCTCAAGGTCCACCAGGGTAATATATAATCTGTTTCTGCTGCCTTTGATCAAGATACAGAACTCTTTCCTTCTTCAGCACCATGTCTGCCTAAATGCTCCTATGCCTCCTTCCATGATGATAATAGACTAAAACCCTGAAACCCTATTCTAGGGCCATTAAAGGTTTTCCCTTATAAGAGTTGTCAAGGTCATGTTGTCTCTTTTGCAATAACATGCTATATGTATATACATACAAGTAATGTACATGAACATGAACATGCACATACACATACAGTTTCATTATTTCAAACTCTACTTTTCATGGTAGTTCTTAAATGCTTTCACCTCCCATGTAGCCCACCACCCACTAGAGGTATTGGAAAAAGAAAATACTGTGGCGGGTTGCACAAGGAAGTGTACCTGTTCAAAAAGTACCTTTGGAGCTACTCTTGTCTGTGTTGTCTAGAAATCGGCAGTTTAGTTCACAGGTTCTCAGCGGCCACTTGATCCACTCACAGACACTTCACAGATACACCAGTAGTCCTGTTCATTAGGGTCAGGATAGGAAACACAAATCAGCAGCAGTGCCACTACCTAGCTGAAACAGCCAGGCCTTGGTCTTAGCACAAGTCAGCAGGAGGGACCCGGAGGGAAGCCAAGAGAAGTTCTCAGCTGTGCTTCTCAAGCCTAGCTCAGCCTGCATCACTGTCCATCAAATTCTATTTATACTCCCTCCCAACATCATGCATCCTTCACAGGTCTAGCCTCGCCAAGTGTCTTGCCTTAGCACATGTGTCTGTCTCAAGTGACATCACTCTGTCCATCAGCCTCAGTCTGCAGAATCGGTAGCAAGAAACTGTGGTACCAGCATTTGAGTAATGCAATGGTAACCTTTCACAATGTACAAAAACATTATGCTTACAAGACATAAATCAAGAAAACCTTTTGAAGTACTCTTCTGAAGCAAGCTAATTCTCACATGGTCCATTATTGAGGCATTGTCATCTTGGGGCTAATTAAGGAGTCCCTGATTGTAGTAGGTATGCATCTGCTGGCTTCTACTTTCTCAAAGCTCACCATTTGCTCCTTAATGCCTGTGGGTCTCCCTGGTGCAGAATGAAACTTCTCAAGATTGACTTTTCCTTCATGCTGACCTGTGGCTAATCTCAGGACCACTGTGAATCAGGCCTAGCTCTGAGCTGCAGGAGAGATTTTTGGTTAGAGCCCAGGCAGGTCCAGTCATTAGATTGAACTCACACAATTAAACAAGTGATAGACATGGCAGAGTTTGTCTCACCCAAGAGGCATGTGGCCAGGCCCTGGAGTTTGGACTACCATTCAATAGCTGGGTGACCTTTGCCAAATTGTTCATTTCTTCTGGGTCATAGCTCATTTTCTGGCCATGAGCAGGTAGGGCCATACTTGACACTCTCTTGTGGGTGTTGTCATTTAAAAACAACAACAACAGAAACAAACCAGTGCGGGCAGTCCCTGGGAGCAGCCATGAGGCGGTGTCATGTCTGCCTATGTTTTGAGTCCTTACCCTGTAGAGGAATTTAAATTTTATCATCCAAATATTGTCAAGTTCTCTTTAACCCAGCTGGAATGACACATGTTTAATTCCTTTGCCTGCAATAAAGACAAGCCCTCAGTGCACATCTTTAATCCCTACCAGTGAAGGTAAAGATAGTTTATAGAGGGGTGCAACCGTGTTTGAAAGTGATGTCTAATTGAGTGGTGGGCAAATGATGAATCAGTAAAAGATTTGACAGAACATGTCAGAAGTAGGATGTGCCCAACTGACAGCACAGGAAAAAGAGGTGACTTAATAAAGCAGTGCGGGGGGGGGGGGAAGAGGGGGAGACAGAGACAAAGACAGAGAGAGACACAGAGATAGCAAGAGAGGGAGATAAAGGAATAGAGACAAAGAGAGAGACACAGAGACATAGAGAGAGAGAGAGAGAGAGAGAGAGAGAGAGAGAGAGAGAGAGAGAGAGAGAAAGAAAGAGAAAGAGGGAAGGCAGTTTTCCTGGGACAATTTTACAGAGACAGGTTGCAGGTGAAGACAGAAGGAGTCAGAGAATGAGAAAGAGTCAGAAGCTTAGAGCAGATTGCCAGACTTAGTTTGAGACCAAGCAGAGCAATTCAGCATGAAGCCTAGATAATCAAGTTTGAATCAGTCATCTTGAAGAGGCATTTGGGCCAGAACAGCTGAGTTGAATTAACCAGCCAGAGTTCAGAAAGTGCTAGAAAAGTGAGTGTATACAGCAGTAAGCCCCTGACATGACAATTTCATCTGAGGAAATAGAATTGACATGTATAATTTTATTACTAAGAAAGGTGTAACATCTCCTTTCTTTCCATGTTTTTCCTTTTTGGCTCTTTCTTTTGCAGGATCCTAAAAAGAATTTCAGGGAGGGTTGGGCCCTTCTCACTTTATCAAGTACCATTCCTATTATGTGACTGCTTTTCCTCCCTGTTGTGTGCATCAATATATAAGTGAAATATTTTCTCTCTCTCTCTTTCTCTCTCTCTCTCTCTCTCTCTCTCTCTCTCTCTCTCTCTCTTTCTCTATTTCTATCTCTCTCTCTCTCTCTCTCTCATATAATCTTATAAATCTATAATAAAATATTCATGAATAAAACCAACAGAGCCAGGATGACCATGTCATCCTACATATGACACTCTTTCAGTTCTGTCCGCTCCTCTCTGAGCCTCTGTCTCCTTATTGATCCTGGGGGAGAAGAGTCTGCCTGGACTCAACTTTGTGTCCAGAGCTCATGGGGATCATCAACACCAATGAGAAGAACTGGGGGACAATACTTAGTAACAACATTGCAGGGGCCAGGGCTGTGCCATGATGCTTCTGATTAGTGCTGATTGCCATTACCTAGGTGTAAATGCACCAATCATAGCCAGTGTCATGGTTTCCAACATGCCCCTGAACAGCAGTAGAGATCACATATCATTATACAGTATTGCAACCAGCAAATACACCACACCAGACAACAGCTAGAACACAGACCACAGGAAAGCATAGTCCATCACCAGGATGTTAAGAGTTTTGGAGCTTTTGTTGCCTTTTTTTAAAAAAGTTATAAATCAAACTGTAGTTTCAAGCATTCTATTTACTTAGGTGCTATAGATAGAGGTGAACACATTCTCAGATATTCTGTCTTTATTCCAATGCAATTTACTTAATTGTCATAA